>JASDQU010752378.1:31128-43660 GCA_032191745.1 Picea mariana | reverse complement strand
AATCTCTTGCCTTGGAATGTAAGAAGTTGAGTAGACATAGTGCCCAGACATAGAAGAACCTCACCGAGAACCCAGAGCTATATAAATTGGAGTCATAGCTCTAGGAGGTAAAGTATGAAGCTAAAAAGCTACATATGCAGCTGAAGGCCCTATCACCTATAGAAAGAATGAAGAGATCTCATGAGCAGCACCCAACCCAGCAGCAGATCCATATGATCCAGAGAAAAGTGATGGGTGTGACTCGATGACTTCAACCGATGCAAGATAATGCATGTTAGTTGTTCACAGAGGTTGAAAGTCAAGGAGCAGAGCTAGAAGAAGTTGTGAGTACAGCAAAAGAACACCTAGAGGGACCCATCAATGACACACTCATCCAGGAGTTTTCCGAGAAAGAGGTCATAGCACAATAATAGGTTGAATCATATCGAGCCAATCTCGAGGCATTCGAGGCTGAATTACACAGACCAGAGTGACTCGGGATGAGTCACAGGTGACTATTGGGGTCCTGATGGCCCTTGACCAAGTTTTGGGAGATACTTGGTCATTTTTGACCATTTTTGGGACTTCGACAACCTGTCAAAGATGGAGCGCCAAATGAAGTGGAGATTACGAAATCTCGACCCACTTTTGGGTTTTTGGGAATATGTAATGGGAAAGGGATGTCGTCCCACGGGTTTACCCACACTTAGGCCCAATTTTGTAATGTCTAAATAGATATCTAGGCACCTATCGAAAGGAGATAGAGATGTATGTGATGTAATATAAGTGCTAATAGATTTTGTAAGTGCACTGTGCATGACTGTAAGAGGCTTGCAGAGCTAAGTGCACTTCATTGTAAGGAGTTGTGGAAGGATTTGTGTTGTAGCGCAAGAAAGAAGGATCTAGCAAGCTATGCATATATTTTGTCCTATGTGAAGAAGGTTTTTGGTGGCTTTGTGTTGTAACTGATTGAAGATGCTAATAAAGAAGAAGAGTTGGTGGGCGTATCCCCAGGGTGGGGGTGAACCACATAAATCTATGTGTTATGCTTTGTGCTTCGATTTGATGTGTTTATCCCTTCTTTTGCTAAGTGCATTGATATATTTATATAGATCTACTTATGCTTTGTGGTTCTTAGAGGTGTGTGAATTTTAGATCTGACATATATGAAGATGCTTCGTGTTGATCTACCAGATATAATATGTTTTACTGTTGCTAAGTGTTGAACTACCTTAGATCTAAGTAAATACTGTGATGCTTTTTGCTATCTATGAAGTATAATAAGGGTTGAATATTGATGAATGATTGATGCTAAGTTCTCTGTAAGCAATATAATTACAGATCTGTGTCCCAAATAAGGTTGCAAACACCTAAGTATTGCAACCACCCCTGCCTCTACCTCAGGTGATACTTCATCTACTTCGCAGGTGTTGCCGAAAGGGCTGGTAGTTAGGGTTTTGTTGGTGTGTTATTGTAGCGTTGAACCTCGGGTCTGCCCTTATGCCAATAGGAACAACTTCCAATGTGGTGGGAGTAGCTTCATGGGGTGTGTTGTATTGACGACTGCGTGTTTGTAGAAGAATTTCCTCTTCACTAGTGAGGAGGATAGTGCGATTTGTAGGAGTGCCTGGGTTTTTATACTGTCCCATTTGTGGTGGGGTAGGGTGCATATCTTGTTGGGTGTTCATCACACCTTGGTGTGGGATAGGATTTTGCAACACTGTTGGAGGTGGTTGTTGCACATACTATTGTGGGGCCTGCTGGGGGGCAAGCGGTGCTGGGGGACGAGGTCCGTTCATGGATTCTTTCATCCATTTAAAGTCATCAATTTGGGGTAAATGGTGAGTATAATGGCCATACTCACTACAAAGGGCACAAGGGAAGTTTTTCCAGATCTTTTTTCTATTTTTACCATGGCATTTGTTATTATTTCCCCCTTGGGGGTTCTGGTTCCCATGATTTGGCTTTCCCCCAGCAGGTTGGTTCTGTTGGGGGTTGTTTCCCCCTGGTTCTGGATTATTATTGTTTTAGTTTTTTCCTTTATTTTTGGAATTATTCGGCTGATGGGCTGGATTTTCCATATTCATTTGTTCAAACCTTTGAAATTGTTGAATGGGAGAGGGTTGAACAAAGTTAGCCCCAGTGCGTGGGTGTCCTTATGGTGGATCCATGGGTTGGGGAGGACCAGAAAATGGAAAGTATGAATTATTTTGTGGCAATGATCCATATGGTATATAGGAAGGTGTGGTGTTGTCACTAGTGCTCAGGGTATGAGTTGAGGTAGAGGAGGTACTAGAACTTGGTTGTATCGTCGGATGCATCATAGGTGTCGATGCGGGTCCACTTGTGGGTGGAGGGGGGACAACAAGGTGTGGCTACTAATAATGGCGAGGAGGGTAATAAAGGGGTCCACCATATATTGGTGGATTATGGGGTGTACCATACATGGGTGGTGGTTAGATGTATAGGCTATGATGTGTTGTGGTACCAATCAATCCATCTTCTTAATGGGACATCCCAAGTTTGTCTTGGTCGAATCGTATGAGTCTTGCGATGTCAGGTAGTACCATATATAAGTATCCCAACTGGGCATAGATGAGGTCATACTGTTGATCCTTGTTGATGGCTTCCTCTTCAGATTGGGGGAAGGTGGAAGCCACATATTTGGCAAGGAGGGATACGAGTGATCTGAGAAACCAATCAAGGCATTGTTGTTTGGTGGTTTCTTCTTTGTATAAACTACGTCGTCGATGCCATTTGTAAATGTGGCCAGTGATATGTGTGGCTGAGGTTTGTTTAAACTCAAAGAGAAATTTGAGACCATTGTCATGGAATATTGGTAGTTTAAAGAAGGTCAAAAATGCTTTGGCCAATAATTCAAAGGTCACATAGGACCCTGATTTTTCATCTACGTACCACTTGGCTGATGGGCCAGTGAGTGTACATTAGAATAACTGTAACTAGACGGAGTCGTCCATGATGATGTTGGAAGAGCACCATAGGTGGAAGGTCATGACATGATTCATAGGGTCATCTCCTGCCTTTCCTTCAAACTTGGGAATGTCTGAAGGTAATTTGGTAGGCATTGCAGGCCATGTGGGGTCGTGCAATATAGGATCATTGGTGAGCTTACTCAAATCTGATATGTTGAGGGTGTTATCACATATTATGGTATGGGCGTTTTCTCCATTAGAGTTGGTCCTTTGATGGAAAAATGCAAAGAATGGGGTTTAAAACCCACTTTATGTCACTTATCCTAAGTTCAAGTGTCCGAGCGCATCGTGCTAAAATGCATGCAAATCTAGACGAGCGATATCTGTGCACCCAGATCTGACAGTCATTGGTCATATCGAGACTTCAACATGCACGGTCAATAATAAATGTAGAGCAGGCCGAGAAAAATAGTAGTGGTTTTTGTAGGCGCTACGTGTCGGCTAGAGACACACATCGGGTCCAAAAGCAGGAAGGTTCCAAACCACTTTTCCTAGCTCCGATATGTGCATGTGCTTATAGCACCCTATCCAGGGCCAATAAGTGGCCTCCCTATCCTGTTGGTAGCTATCCTCCACTCTGTCTCTCTCCTCTATCCATCACATCCCTCGCTCCCCTATAACTTTTGCTCCCTCACACCTGTCCTCAGCTCACTACACCTCCTATCACATCTCCCCTTCTCATCTCCTGCCATCTGTGACACTTCACTTCACTTCACCTCTGCCACTTCCACATCATCTCCTTCTTGTGTCACCCCTATAGTTTCTTCCTGGCCTCCGTGTCTTCCCCGCAAGCATCCAGCTCAGACCCAGAGGGCAGAATGAAGAGACCACCAAGTTCCATAAATGCAGCGTTGACTCGGGCTTCGCGATCCTGTTGAGGAATTTATTGAAATCGGTTGGTGGTTGTTGAACATCATTTCGACCATAAATGGAAACCCATAAAGGACTGTAAGAAGGTAAACTCGGCTGTAGATCCTTATTGAAAAATGATTGCGTCTAACAGGGCCCATTCTGATAGGAAACTGCATGCACAGTCTGTCAGGAAGCATGCAGATGTAATGCCTTTAATCCAGCTTCTCGATTATGCTCCTGAGATTTTTTTTTGAGTATAAATACTCAATTTTGATATTTTGTAATCATCGATGGTAGAGATAATCTCCCAATTGTAAATTTTTTGCGAGGCCTCTGGTTTTCTGGTTATAGACTGATATTTGAGACTTCTCGTTTAATGGCAGCTAGTCTCTTCCTTACTCTTTCTTCTGATTCTTAAAGCCTGGGCATGGATAATCCAGTCGAGTGTTGTAATGACTGTATAATGTAGGTTTGATTATATTGGTTTTTGAAACATTTTAAGTTTCTTAAATTTCTTTCACATCTGAGAGGATCTCATATCTGGGAAATTTCCTCCAAAGGATACTGGAAGACCAGATGTCCAAAGTAGACTTTCATTCCTTTTTATTTTCCTCCACTTACTCACCACTATGCAACTTACTGGCTTAAGTTAGATCAAGACCTTAACTAGCTCTATATTTCCAACCCAGTTTTATGAGTTAAAATGATATTGTTCTGAGTTTACTCCCATTCGGTCACCTTTTATAAACAACCCATGACATATAAACTGATGGGTATCGGGCTTACTCCTGCTACAATCCAAGAGTGACTCCTGGTACAAACATTTATGGAACCATTGTCAGGGACAAAGTTGAAGATTTTCCCCTTGATTGAATGACATTGAGTCTTTGATTCTGAAGGTGCATCAGGCATCAGAGCCCTTCAAGATTGCGACTGTGCACCTGGTGACTCCATTCTGACAACTCCACCACGGCAAACCCACTGCTTCAGTTGTGGCTTCCATAGGAAGGCATACGAGGTCTACCCCTAAGTTTCCCTTGACAACACCTGAAGCAGATCAAGAGAATCTTATCAGAAAGGGAAAGACCCTCAGAGAAGGAGCTTCTACTGCTAAACAAGGTATTTCTGATAGTTCTCATTGCCCTCTATTAGAGACTCCAATATCTGCTTCCTAGTTTCCTATCAGACCTCTTGTTGGAGTTTCTCATTTTTTAAATTTTGGGAGTGTTCCTGTTGAGTTTTATCCTCTTGATCTTGGATTAGAGGGAGAGAGCTTTGTCACTCTTATTTCCCTTGATGTTGCAGCTTGGTCTAGACCCAGGAATTCATAAGATTTTTCTACCTCGAGCTTTACCATCCCTTCTCCTATTATTGTTTCTATTGGTGTGCCCACACCAACCTCTTTCCCCCTAAGCCTTGTAGAATTTTCTTCAAATCCTCTATTGTCTCATTCTCCTCCTAGCTCTCCTCCACCTAATATCCCTATGGCAGGAGCTCATCCCCATGTAAACAGAATGGATTCCATAGTGGCTGCAAGGTATGCCCCTCTAGTCCTACCTCAGCCAATGAATCCTCTCCCTACTCGAGATTACTTGAAATATATGCCTAAGTTCACTGGGGAGGAGGACATAACTGTTGAAGAGAACCTTGCTTCCTTCTACAGTTATGCAAATAATCTAAACATTGAGAATGAAGATGTCTAGATGAGAGTCTTCATCCAAAGTCTTCATGGTGAGGTGAGGAAATGGTTTAGAGGACCGACCCTTCGATCTATTGTTGGTATTGGAGCTCTAGATAATGATTTCTTGAGATAATGGGGAGATAAAAAACATTTCATGTATTATATGACAGAGTTTGGGTCCTTGAAAATAAAGGTAGGAGAGTTTGTCTCTGACTTGTCCAAAAGATTCAATAAGATGTACAGCAAGATCCTTGATGAAATAAAACCCTCAGAAGCCTCTACCAAAATCACATATGTTAGTGCCTTTGACCCCGATTTCTACCTCCTACTCAGAGAAAGAAGAGCTACTTCCTTGGCTAACATGCAAGATGCAGCCCTGGAAGAAGAATCCAATGTGTTGGCAGTTAATAGGCTCAGAAGAAAATCTGACAGAGACAAGGGAAGAGGGAGATCTGAGGCCTCAACCTCTGGTTCTTCTTCAGCTCAACCTCAAGTAGATGAATTGACCAAAATGATAAATTCTTTGTCTACAGAGATGGAGAAAATTAAACTGGAGGGGAAATAGACATATAGAAATCCTCAGAGCATTGATAACAGAAGCAATTTCAGGAGGCCAAACAACAATGTTCCTCAGATTACACTAAGGGAACAAAGAGATAGGGATAGAAGCGATCAAAAAATCCAAACCCTTCTCCAAAACAACCTTGTTACTGATGAGGAGAGAGGAGAAGAGGAGCTTGACCCTGAAATTCACTGTATTGGAGACACCTCCCCTTTTCCCCATTTGACTCTATCTTTCTATGAGGAGTCTCTCTTTAACATTTAAATAAATGAACTGAGTAAAGGGGAGAAAGCACATGACAAAAGTCCTAACAAATACAATCTCAGGTCAAATAAGAAAGAAGGGAAATCAGACACCCCCGATTAGCCTCTCATAATAGGAAAACCTACTAAGCCTAAACAATCACTTCCAAGGAAAGGAAAACTTAGAATCTCTTATTGATAGCCAAAGACACCATCCCCGAGTTGAAGGAAATTTTGAAGCCTCACTCCTCCTTTAACTTTGAGCATGAAATTCAAAAAATCAGAATTCCTGTCCCCCTTTCAGAGCTAGTTAAACATGAAGATTTAAAAAGTTCCCTCTCTAAACTGTTGTAGTCTGAGCCACCTCAGCTTTCCACGGACTCAGTGAATCTCCAAGATGAAAATCCAACAATCATCTTAGGCCCTATGGTAGAAGACAGAGATGATTCATCCCCTCCCTTCTACACATCCCTAAACATACATGATAAGGTGATTCATAATTTCCTGATGGATTCGGGGGCTTCCCACAACCTCATGCCTAAAACAGTTATGGAAGAGTTGGGGCTGGAAGTAATAAAGTCCTATCATGATTTGTACTCTTTCTATTCAAGGAAGGTACAATGTCTTGGAGTCATCAAAGATCTGGTGGTAACCTTGTTTCAGCTGCCCATGAAGAGTGTGGTCATGGACATAGTGGTAGCTAATGTCCCTCCCAAGTTTGGCATTTTATTGTCAAGATCTTGGATTAAAAATCTTGGAGGATGATTACATATGGATCTCACATACACTACCATTCTAGTCTTTGGAGGGGAGCACAGAAGAGTGTACAGAGAAGCTCAGCTAGCCTACATTGTCAGTGATGAGGCAGACCCTACCAATCATCCCATTTATTCCCTAGACACTAACTTGCGATCCATCTTGTTGCATCTCACCAACACCCCTGAGGCTCCTCTTCAAATCAAAAATCAAACAATTTTTCCCCAAGAGGATTCTCCCCAAATCACCTATGTATGGAAAATGTTCTTTGATGGGGCTTCTTCTAAAGATGGTGCTAGTGTTGGAGTATTTTTTGTTTCCCCTGCTCAGGAAACTATATCTCTGTCATACAAATTAGAGTTTGAAGCTACCAATAATGTGGCAGAGTATGAAGCTCTTGTTTTTAGCTTGAGAGATACAAAGGGCATGGGAATTAAAGAAATATTTGTGTTTGGTGATGCTGAGTTGATCATCCAGCAAGTCACAAATATTTATCAGGCAAAACACCCTCGGCTCAAGAGTTACAAAAATGAAGTATGGGACCTCATTGACAACTTCTTCTCAGCCTTCAACATTTCTTTCATCCCTAGAGAAGAAAATACAATGGTTGATTATTTGGCTATCTCGGAAAGAAATTTCAGAGTTCTTTTGCCACCCAAGCTTAGGTATGATGTTGAAGTGAAATATAGACCCTCTATAACTGACAATGTCAAACATTGGAAAGTGTTTGAGGATGATCTCGAAGTCAGAAGATTCCTGGAGACTATTGATGAGTTTTTAGAATTACATATTGATCAAGATCTTGATATTGATCAAGATCCTGATTCTGACATGGACCCCCGTGCCGATGGTTTTTTGAAAAAGATTGATAATCATCATATTGTGTAGTTACCATGCAATCACATTCCAAAGGGACTGGTTCCTTTGGAAATTATTTTTGACAGTAATGATGTAGCAGTAAGAGATAAGAGGCTAGATGAAGATGTTGATGTGTCTAAGTGCAATATTGGCACATAGGAAGATCCAAAGTTTGTCAAGTTGTCAAGAATCTTGAAAAGAGAGCGGAGGAATGAGTATACTGAGATATTAAAATAATTTTCTAATGTATTTTTCTGGACCTATGAAGACCTCAGAACATATGACATCAGCATTATTGAGCATAAGATCCCACTGAGAGAAGAGGTTAATCCATTTAGGAAGAAGCTAAGATAGATTAATCCTATGTTGTTTCCTATCATGGAGAAGGAGGTAAAGAAGCTGTTGGATGCCCAAATCATCATCCCCCTGAGATATTCTGAATGGGTAGCCAATCTGGTCCCAGTAAGAAAGAAAAATGGAGAAATTAGACTCTGTGTTGATTTCAGAAATCTGAATAGAAGCTCAAAGAAGGATAATTACCCCTTGCCAAAAATGGAGCACATATTACAATGGTTATTTGGTGCATCAAGGATATCCATGATTGATGGCTTTTTGAGCTACAATCAGATATCAGTCCTACCCGACGACAGAGAAAAAATAGCCTTCACCACTGTTGGTTTTCCTTATATGAAATATGATCGATATTCGATATATTATTACAATTATGAGTGTTCCATATATAGGGAACATAAGGTGACCATCCATGAAAGGATGCATCCCTTGAATAATCAATAACTATTTGTTATTATCATTTACTTATTACATAATATATATAATAATCATTAATAATTATATTATTAATTATTATCTTTAGAGAATGTCTTCCCAGTGTTGTCGAAACATCAACACTCCCTCTCAACGAGGAAAATTTTTTGCAACATGCCACGCTTGTCTTTGAAGTATACAAAATTCACCCTAGACTCATGACACTTGTCTGTCAGTCTTGGGAGACATCTCTCTCCCACCTGAATCGAGGGAAAACTCCTTCTGCAGCTCTCCCTATGAGCCAATTAACTCTCTCTAATATTATTCTCACTTTGGGTATGCATGTAAAAAAATATAGCATCTTGAGTCTTTATCATTCCTTGTAAAATCGCCATGACTAGGGAAAATACTACACCAAGATCTTTCACCACAGGCACACACCTATGAGTGAATGTCGGCTTGATGCTAACTGACACGTGGAAAGAACTTCAAGCACCTTGAGTCCATATTATTCCTTTTTGTGATCAAGGAAGGACTATGTCTGGGCCCATTTAGCGCAAGTGCACCTTTTTGATAAATGTATCCTATCTCCCTTGGTCTGAAACCCAATCTAGGAGAAGTTATGCCTGATGTTGAAACATCAACACTCCCTCTTAGCTAGGGAGGTATCTTTCCATAGTAGTACACAACTACTATCCAGAGACACACAGTCTCTGCTAGTGGTAAAAAACCACCATAGCAGCAAAATATTTGTCACAGATGGCACTCCCATGTGGACTTCTAGAGGCTAATCCCTCTAGGAACACTTGGGTCAACTCCCTTGACATGTCCTCATGTGCTCTCCACATGGGATGCTAGGTTATAAACCCAAATTCACTTATTGCTTCTTGAATAAGTGTTCCACTTATCCCTTCTCAGATAAGTGTCCTCACGAATCAAATCAACTCAATTCACAGAGGAGTACGATCTGGAAAAAAAATTTCACACATGGCACTCCATGTGGACTTCTAGAGGCTACACCCTCTAGAAAAACTAGGGTCAACTCCCATAGTGTATGACATGTCCTCATGTTCTCTCCACATGGGACTTTGGGTTATAAACCCAACTACACTTATTCCTTCTCAAATAAGTGTTCCACTTATCCCTTCTCGGATAAGTGTCCTCACAGATCAACTCAACTCAATTCACAAAGGATTATGATCTAGAGAAAATTTTGTCACACATGGCACTCCATCTGGACTTCTAGAGGCTACACCCTCTAGAAACACCAGGGTCAACTCCCATAGTGTATGACATCAAATATCATCTCCCTTGACATGTCCTCATGTGCTCTCCACATGGGACATTGGGTTATAATCCCATCCGCACTTATCCCTTCTCAGATAAGTGCCCCACTTATCCTTTCTCTGATAAGTGTCATCACAGATCAAATCAAATTAGTCACAAAGGAGTACGATCTGGAGAATGTCTCAGGAAACTGCAAACATCAACACTCTCTCTCAGCGAGGGAGGCATTCTCTGCCATGCCAAGTCTATCACGGAAGTACTTAAACTTCATCCTCGTTTGGTAAGAACATCAGCAACTTGTTCATCTATAGGAAGGTATTGCACCAATACTTCCTTCCTCTACACCATGTATCGAATGAAATGCTACTTGATCTCAAGGTGGTTCGATTTGTCATGAAATACCGGATTATCAGATATCTTCACACAACTTTAGTTACCATAATGAATAATGTTGGAATCCAGCACATGTTCGAATAAATCTGCACGGAGCTTGTGAAGCCACACTGCTTCATGAACTGTCATAATTAATGCAATGTACTCTGCTTTTGTTGTGCTCAAAGCCACAGAATTTTTTTTCCTGCTACACCAGGAAACCATGGAAGATACCAAAGTGAAGCAACACTTGAAGGTGATCTTTCTTTCCACTGCGCTCCCTACCCAATCAGAGTCAATATATTCCTGCCATATCATATCAATATTGGAAGTATATCTCAGACCTTGTTGAACTGTGCCTCACAAGTATCTCAACACATTCTTCATAGCAATCTAGTGTGTCTATCTCAACTAACTTATAAAATGGCTAAGTGCACTCACTTCATAGTAATTATTTGGTCTGGTGTTAACTAGATACATCGATTATCCAACCAATTGTCTATACGGAGTCAGATCAATTTCGTCATAATCGGAAGAAGACACACTTAGTTTCTTCAGATTCATCATCATTGGTGTAGTCACGGGCTTCAAGTTCAGTATCTCAAACTTCTTGAATATATCAACTGTGTACTTCCCCTGACTCAGGAATATATCATCAATTCTCTGCCACACCTCTAGTCCCAAGAAGTAGTGCATCATACCAAGGTCCTTCATCTCATACTCAAAGGCCAATGCATACCTGCATTCAATAATAAGGATCTCTGTACCAGTGAGTAATAAATCATCAATGTAGAGGACCAAAATCAGGGCCTCATCGTTAACAGTCTTGTAGTACAGGTTGGGATCAACAACACTTTTTTTGAAGCCCAAACTCATAAGGTTTTCATCAATCCTCGCATACCAAGCTCGAGGTGCCTACTTGAGTCCATACAGGGCCTTCTTCAACCTACACACATGAGACTCCTTCTCATGTATGATGAAACCATCTGGCTGCTTAATGTATATTTATTCCTCAATCTCTCCATTGAAAAAGGTTGTCTTCACATCCATCTGATGTATTTTCCAATCCATGTATGTTGCGAGGGAAATAATCGTCTGAATACAAGTGTATTGAGAAACAGGAGAAAATGTCTCCTCATAATCTATTCCCTCCACCTCAGAGAATCCTCTAGCAACAAATCTCGTTTTGTATTACTTGATACTCTCGTCAGCTATGCGTTTGATCTTATAGATCCACTTGGAAGTCACTATAGACTTTCTCTTTGGGACTCTGTAACTGCTAAACAATGAGACTGAGAGTAACTTCTCTACTATGTCAGCAATTGCCCTCTTCTAGGGATACTCTATGTGGAACTATCTCCTCCACTCTCTCTCTACAATTGTTTCCTCTGCAATTTCTCTATCTATAACTGAGAGTGTCTCAATAACTATTCCCTATGGAGTTGGAGGTGAATCCTCCTTTGTCTCGACTTCAAAAATAGATCACTCTACCTGCCATGTGATCTCACTGTCCACTAACCAGGTCCCCCTTTTTGGAGACTATACCAGAGAGAATATCAATGGGACTAATCTTATTTTCTCTTTCATTTCTTGCATACTGGAAATATTGATGACATGCATAACAATATTGAGCACCCGTACCAAGGAAAGTGGCTCAAATACAATAAGACAACTTCTGATCTCTCGTTCCATGGAAAATGGTCCTTCAAAGAATTAAGGGTTCTTGTATCAGGGATAATGACCAAATATCTACTACAGTCACTGTTTTCATGAGAAACTGAATTCAATGATAGTATCACGCAACTTTTACTATCACAGTGAATCAACATAGGCTCAATAATCTGACCAAATAAATCAACAACAAGCATGAGCTCAGATTTTGCGACCTCATCCCCTTGACTTCAACTCATTCAACTGGAATTCACAATCCAAAACTAATTCAAACACTATAAATTTATATAAATGGTGCAAAGGGGAAAGTTTTCAACTCTCCCTCTATCCAAGCAACTGATTTCCCACAGATTTCCCACAATCTATGGTCATGATCTATAATAGGAAACAAAGGTGTGTGACAATATTCCCTATTTCAAAGCACCATTGGTGGAATTTCTGATTCATGTAATGATAATTTCCATATCTACAAAGGCTCCTGGTCTCTCTAATTAGTCATCAATCTATCAAAAAT
>JASDQU010752377.1:17478-53429 GCA_032191745.1 Picea mariana | reverse complement strand
AGGAAAGTTTCCGCCGGGACACAAGGCTTTTTGTCAGTTAACTGGAACGCCGAGCCATGCATGGCCGAGAGTTCGCCAACAACCCTAGCTCCTTCTAGCCTATAAAAGGAGGGGTAGGGGTACTATTCAAAGGAGGAAAATCATAGTAAAGAAACTCTGCCAAATTGCCAAGCCATTTCTGTCCCAACCCTTTAGCCTTGCCTCAAGCTTTAGGAGAAATACATGCAGCAGCAGTTGGAGGAAAGAAAGAAGAGGAAGAGCCCAGGATTAGGATCGTGGAACGGTGGCCGATCTCAGAAATCATTGTAAGTTGGTTCATATTGAGATTAATGAAAAAGATACTTTTCCCGTCCCGCATACATGAGTCTCATCTATGTTATTTGATTTATGTTTTATCTCTAACCCCCTAGTAGATCAGTAGCATGCATGCACAGTTTGTCTTGATTGCAGGAAGCTTTGTGGAAGGAGCAGCAGCAAGGAGATAACAACTCAACGGAGGATCTACGTCAACCGTCGGAAAAAGGTTGGTTATTCTTCCCGTGTTTGCCTGAGAAAAGGGGTTGAGATTTTGGGTAGAAGGTAAAATTTAAATCTTAAGGGTCATGATCTGCGTATAAGCTTTAAGCCCTAGCTTATTAGTCCGTAGGGTAGAATACCCCACAACATCAGGGGAACTCTGATGTGTGGTATAAGGGCATCAATGAATCATTCCTTGTTCTGCTCATCAGGGATTTGAAAGGTCAATTGGCATGTTAAGTTTTTGAATCTCTGATCGAATTCCCAAATAGGTTTGGCCACCTTCTTCTTGATCTCTTTCAGCTCTGTGATACATTGTGACTCAAACTTGGGTTTCTTGAACTCTGCAATCAACACATTCTTAATCTGATTCATTGGCTTAGGCTCTGCAAGTCCTTGGACAAGATTCATGTAATATCTCAATGCACGATCCCTTAGAGTGGTACTAAACTGGGTTCTTTTGATAGCTTCATCGGTGACATTTTTAATATTCCATACGGCTTCACATTGGAACTAGTGTTGATCAAGATCTTCAGATCCATCTACCCTAAATATAGGAAGTCTCATCTCATCTTCCATAGATCTTGTTAGGGTTCCTGACTGAATATGTGGTGCACTACTATTGATAGTGCTCTGGACGCTCTGGTGACTAGGATTACTCTCGTTGCTTAATACTACTGAATCAACAGGAGGGACTTCGATGGTCTGTGCAGTTTCTAAGGTTTCAGGTTCTCTTCAGCGAAGCTCTTCAACTTCTCCTTCCTCTACCCTAGCGGGTTCTGAATGTTCTTCGTCTGTCAGTTCTGCCTCTTCTCCACTGTATAAACCCTCCTCCCCGTAGTTCTATTTAAACAGGTTTGTAAGGTGAACTTCTCGGAACACTCTCCCACTGCTTGTATGTCCAGCTTATGTGTCATTTTCATTGTCTGAATTCTTGAACATTAGCCCTTCTTGATCTGACCAATCTATTGTATCTTCAAGATGTTCTTCTCATGCAATAGCATCTTGATTCTTAGCTTTAGAAAATGAAAATATTTCCCTCTGGGTCCCTTAAATAAATATCTCTCGGCTTGGTCGTATGATTCTACTCTATCAACAATGAACTCTGTGATGTACCCACCAATGTTCTTATCAAACCAGTGATCTACTGCTCGTGATACAGTGCTATCAACTCTTTTGACCTTCTTGATCAACTCCGATGTCCAAACCACAAGAGGTCTAGATCAGATCTCAAACTAGGTATTTTCTAATCTAGCTAGCCACTCATATAGCTCCTGATGGATTCTTCCAAAGAAAATTCCATGTATATCAGTAAAGATATATTTCTCTAGCCAATCTTCTGAGCTAATATTAGGGTTCTTATTCTAGGCTTCAGCGAAGTCCCTTTCTTGATCTTCTATCTACTTTTGAATGTATGTCTTCAATGGAAACCACCTTGACATTCCCTCAAGGAGATTCCTGTCTTGGCAACAGAACCATTTGTTGGCATAGGGGAAGACCTAGGGTTCAACTCCAAGAGCGCACCAAAAATCCCTAACTACTGGCCCTTTCGGCAACACCTATGAAGAAGATGCAGTGTCACCCGAAGTATCTATGAGGGGGTTGTAGGAAAGAGATGGCTAAAACCAAAGGAAATGCCAAGTGGATCTCACTCAAGAACATCACAACGTTCATATATCACTTATCAGCTTAGATCTATTCTGCACATCTACTGATCAGATCTAAAACAATAATGCAATCATAGTATATCAATGACAAAGATAAAATACCAGTCACACACAACACTAAATATATGTGGTTCACCCTCTCTCTAGGGATATCCCCACAAAACAGTGCTTATGATTTATTAAGATAAAGAATACAGTTCTTGTCTGCGCTCTCAGCTAGCAGATCTTCTTTCTTGTTCTCTCTTTCTCTTCCCTTCCTGTGCACCCAGCTGTAGGATTGGACCTTCACACCCAGCTAGAGATATTACAATACCAGAAGGCTCTCACACTTAGCACTTCTCTCTCTCGATATAGTACTCACTCACATCAACAATACAACTAGATCGACAACAATATCGTACCAATCCAATCCAAGTTTTTTATACCTTTATTTATACATTACAATAGCTCACTGATAGCCTTAGAACAAAACCTAGCTTTCTAAAACCTTATATAAAAAAACCCTAAGTGTCTAAAACCCTAGGTCAACTTGATCCGCATTTCCAGGGCTCTGCCAACCTGTCTTTCCTTCCTTCTCGCACAGTGCTCCAAATCATCCAACAGTGGCTTTTCTTTCTTATTGATTTGTCCATGATCCTTCTTCCTTTCTTATCTTTCATTCTCTATCTCCTCATTCAATGACTTTCATTTCCTTACTTCACATCAACTTTCCTGATCTTTTGCTCACTTCGACCCAGTAACAATCACTGTGTCTTTTGCGAAGTTTGCATTCTCCCTTTTCTTCCTTGATATTCTCTTTCTTCCATAACCAAGGGCCAACAGATGCATTAGTTCATTAGATTTAATAACATCAAAGAACATACCCTAATAGAGATCAGAACAGTAACAACAAAGATTCAACCACTTATCACATACCATTAAGTTAGATCTAACATTCATTTATCTTTTACACAAGTAAAGCACTAAGCATCAACAGATCTATCTATCATACATAATCATCAATCATTGGGAAGATTCATAACATACACAACACAACACAAAGAAAAGAAAATATACAAGATATATGTGGTTCAACCCAGTGTGGGGCTACGTCCACCAACTGTTTCATCTTCTTTATTATTCTTCAATCTCTTACATTCAGTGCCTCCTGTGCACTAAGCCACAGAGTCGAGCTTCGCATATTACAGGAGATCTGCGCACTAAGTGCTAGATCCTCCTTCCAAACTAGATCAAGGCACATAGCCTATTCTCTATCAAGCACAGAGCCTTAACACATGTACATTATGTTGCACAAAGCACTTGCACTTAGCTACCAAGACTTCTCACTACTACTTCACTACTTCTACCATACATTCTTACTTATTTATACTTTTACAATCCCTTACAATAAGTCCTAATCATGGGTAAACTCCATGGGCCGACATCCCATAACCCATTACAAAAACCCTAAAGAACCCTTTACAAAGCCTACAAAATCAGTGAGATCCATGATCTCAGATCTGCCTGGGCACTCTATCTTCGACCAACTTGTCGAAGTCCAAAAGTGGTCCAAACCTGACCAAGGTTTCCTTAAAACTTAGTCAAGGGCCAACATGCCCCCAACACTCACCTGTGACCTGTCTCGAGTCACTCAGATCTGGTCAATGCTTCTTCAAAGGCCTCAAGCTTAAATCAAGCTGCCTCGACTTGTTGCTTCGCTTGAGCCTCCTGCTCAGCGAACTCCTGGATCGTCTACTCTGTAACAGGCCCTTCCAGGTGTTGTTCTACTGATGCAATCACTTGGGCCAATTGCGATCCTTGTTCATCAATCTCTTCGAACATCTAGTAGACTTCCTCCTACATCAGTTGTAGCTTCTATGCAACTTCCATTACCCTTCCTTAGAGGGAAGTGATCTGTTGTTGCACTGCACGATGTTCCTGAGATCTTTTCATTATTTCAACTGTGGTGAGTAACTTCATCTATGCCTGTATTGAAAATGCCTGTTGTTGTGCCTCCTCTAACTACACTTCCAGTTTCCTTATCTTTGGATCTTCTGCGAGGTGTTCATATGTTTGCGCACTTATATCACTCGATTTCTTGCATTCTGAGGTGAGGGCTCTGATTCTTACAATTGTATTCTTAGCGGTCTCCTCCCTTTGGTCACACACCTCTTGTGGGGTGCTTGACATTGCTTGGACCTCCAACTCTGTTATCCTTTCTTGAAGCTGTTGGATGGTCTCAATGAGCTTCTCTACTTGATCCTCGACTAAATCTTGTTCCTCATGTGCCAAGCCTAGCATAGAATGACATGCTTTACTCACTACCTCTTTGACTGCGGCCTATTTTGTGAGCAAATTCTCCTTTTCTTTCTGTAGTTGGGATTTTTCCTCTTGTGTCATCGCCTAAAAATCTTCTTTCTCACTTTCATAGGTGGTTACATAGTACCGCTCTACATGTAATTTCTCTAAGGCTTCATCCTTTTCATGTTTCAATGCTTATTTATCATTCTCCTTCTCTTCCTGGATTCTCTGAAGTCGAGCTTCTGTCGCATCCATAAGGCTTCTCAATTGGGTTGGTTCATCCCCCAATTTTGTAATCTATGACGAAGAAGGCGCAGTAGGTACTGTGCGGACCAAACAAATAGATTGTTTTATTTCCTTCAGTTCCTTCTCGATCCTTCCATACAACTCCTCCTACTTCGCTCCATATCTTTGAAATATGTCCTCGGAAGCATCCTCCATGGATCCGCAGACCAAATTGATGTCGTCCTCCATGAGTGTGTCCTCTAACTGGGGCTTACTAGCATACGTCTTATTTCTTACTAAAGGTTTCTGTGGAGAACCCTTCCTCTTATGTTGTGTTACTATTTCATTAGGGGGATCCTCAGGTGGTGTAGCTTCATCTCCTCCTTTCTCATCCCCTCCTCCTTGTCCATTTTCTTTGTCTCCTCCTCCTCCTAGTGAGCCAGATCCATTTTCTTCAGAGGCATTGTCCTCCTCATCGATCTCTATATCCTGGACTTATTCCTTCTTCTTCTTCTTCTTCATCCCACTAGACTATATGACATGCTCAACCTGGGTGACTAGGGGGACTTCCTATGGTGTCAGTGTTGGAGAGTTCTGCATCAGTGATAGGTACAAAGAGTTCCTTTGTCCACTCCTTTGTGATCTACTCCATGTCTTCATCTATCAGTATATAGTATGACTGTAGTTCTTCCTTGCTCTCATCTCTGCGTGTAGTGATATATATGAAATGCGTATCTGCGTGGAACTTTTCTATTGGTCTTTACTGGTGAAAGGTGCGCACTTTCATGCAGGAAAATGACTTGATGTAAACCTTCAATTGCCGATAATATGCATGAAAAATGATGTTGGACTGCCACTACTTCTCCATGTTGTTGGTTTACCACAAGGTAGAAAACCTAGCGGCCAACAACTTTGATGGTTTGATCTCCAGAAAGGTGGCTCCTTCAGGAATTTTCTAAGAGACAAATGCAATCAAAATGATTAGCCAGCTGAAGTGGAATTCGTATCCCAAATCCTGAGCTTTGCAACAGTCTTTCTCTAGTTCATTGATGATGTAACTTGCCCAATTCATCTGCATACCCTCCACACATTTTCCTGCGAGGTCCACCACAAACCTGATGACCTGTGTGGGGCAGTTCTTCCTTACTTTCTTTCCAGCTATGAGTTGACAAGCAAGGAGCACTGCGCCATCCTGTATAGAGGCTACCTTGTAGCCTCGCTTTCCTTTTTTGACTTCTCCATAAGCTTCCTTGATGCATTGTGTTAGGGATTGGTCTGAGGCCTTCCCTAGATAAAAATGTTGAGGGCCAGGTCCCTTCATGCTTAAGCCCATGATCCAGTGGATCAACAACATATCCACAATAATCCTCTAGTCGAGACATAGGTATCTACCATGATAACATGACAAGAGGAGTTTAATGCAAGAGTTAACCTCCTAGTGATGGCCAAAATGAGGAATCTTCATCACATTTAGCACGGTGGACTCTGCCAGCTCCTTAATCCATGGATGGGAGGTGAAGATAGGATTATTCACAGTTTTCTTTGTCAAGTAGCGGTGGGGCACTATAATAGCATAGTTCTTTCTGTTGCCTAGACTGAAATCATTGTTCTTCACTAGTGGGATCTGTCCTAACTGACTCCCAACTATGTGTATTCCTTTCGAAATGTATGCGGTGATCAAGGTGTACTCATAATCTCGTGGGATGTTGTTGCGGTTAACTGCGCCAACCAAAGGTGGAATATACTCTGGTAGGATGGACGGGATCTACTTTGCATTAGCCAGATCGTTGCGATGCTTACTTCGTTGCTCAGTCACAGGGTTAACATGACCAGAACGACATCCAGTCGAAGGGAAATCCTGCAGTCCCTTAGTCTATGATGCCTATACACCTTCAGATAATTGTCTGTCAGCCATTATCTTCTTGAGGACCTCCTTGACAGATTTCTCTAATTCAGTAGGTTCGCTCAACATTCTAACTTTTAACAGGAAGGTTAGGGTAGGTGAACAGAAAGGTGAGGTAGACAAATGGATGGCGAGTTCTAGCTTCAGATAACACAACTCAATACACAAGAAATTCTCTTCTTGGTTCAGTTAATCACGGTTGGCTAAAAGTGGCCCCAACGCAATGACCAATGGGTTAAATAAGTGGGGCACCATAACGGATTCTTCCAATGGGAAGGAATGTTTCCATCAATGTGAATATGTCCATTATGGTGTGGTCTCAACATCCCAAAAGTGATCCATCCACCCATAAATGTGTTTTCTAACCATTCCGAAGCATCGTTCTAACGTTCGAGGCGCCTCCAACGGTCATATAGCTTCGCTAGGGTGAAATCCCTGCTACAAGGTTTCTGTCTGTGAAGTCTTCCATATGGTCTTTGTAGCTTCCTGTAGCTTTTCCATCTTAGTTTTCCTTTTACTGAGATTCCTTGTCTTATTTCCTGTGATCTGAGTCTCTCTAACTATTTTTGGAATCCTATTTGCATTCTTATTCTTATCTTCCTTTAGCGTAGTGACTTCGCACTGATGATGTGCCCTTAAAAGGTATGAAGTTAATATCCTTACTCTTAATACTTCCTAGGTGGATACACTTCTTTCTTGTATAGATAGGTCCTTCAATCCTTCTTGCATTCTTTCAACTTTGACAAATAATTCTCTTTCTTTTTGTCCCTCCCGCGTTGTTACTTTGTTCTGTTGCTTTGACTTATCCTCTTGTTCTTCTTTTAGTCGATATATTTTTCTAGCTATGAAATCCCTTAATTCTTGTTTTTTATTTTCTATAGCTTCTTCCTCTACTTTCCTTCTGATGTGATCCTTCTCAATCCAAGTCTTACCTAACAAAAGTGGGAAAGGGGCGTTTTCCCCAACAAACTTAATGACTTCAAATTCCTCTTCAGTCGATGTTCCATGAACAATAGTAGGTAAATTAGTAACTCTTCCACATAAGGTTATCATCTTTCCTTTAGAAAATCCTATCCTTCCCAATGAAGGTACCACAGTAGGATTTCCCAACATTTCCCAAGTGCCTTCTGTCATAATATTCACTTGTGTTTCCTCATCCAAGACACAACCTATGTTGAAGTCTTCTACTCTTGGACTTATGCGTTGTTTTACTTTCAGGATCTCTGGTAAACTGACATCTTTGTGAACATCCATCATTTCTTTCAACTGTAATAACATACTCTGAGATTTCTCTGATTCTTTCTCTTTATGATTCTCTAACACGCTCTTAGTCTCTGGACTTTCTTCATATTTTTCTTGTCTCATGTTTATTCATTCAAGTTTAGCAATCATCTTTGGACAATCCTCAACCTTGTGACCAATAATCTTACAAAAACAAAAAATAGGACATGTACCAGGCATTCCTTAGCAAGATGTCCCAATCTTTTGTAGTTATAACATAATGTCAATCCTCTCTTTCTCTTGTATGTTCCCTAGCCTCTCTTGTACTGAGCACTAGGATCACAGTGCTGGACTTGCAATCTACAAAAAACAATTCTAGGTTCTTGCATCCACTTATTAGTCCAAAAATTCTTTCTATGCATAGGAATAACACATATTTCTTCATTTCTATTAGCTTTACTCAAATCAACTCTTTCTTTCAACTGCGCCCTAGCCTTCAGACTAGGAAAAAATGTATTAAACATACTTAAATTCATGGTTTCGAAACAAACATTTTTACCTATCTTACTCTTGTCAAAGCACAAAGCTTTACCTCTTTTCTTCATATAAGATTTCTTTATTATCACAGAGCTTTGCAAGTCAAGTAGAGTACTGCGCACTACAAAAATAGATCTATGCACAGAGCTTCTCTTTTCTTTACTTCAATTCCCAACAATCACAGTTTCAGGTCCCGACAACGGAACCATTTTTTGGCATAGGGGCAGACCCAAGGTTCAACGCTTAACAACGTGCCAACAAAACCCTGACTACCGGCCCTTTCAAAAACACCTATGAAGAAGGTGAGGTCTCACCTGAGGTATTAGCAGGTGGGGTTACAGGACACAAGTGTTTGTAACCAGGCTGGGACACAAATCTGTGATAAAAACACTTCACAGAGTATTCTATTAATACCTAAAAGGTGAGATGCATTAGTTCATTATCTTTAATAACATTGCACAACATACCCTAATAGAGATCAGCACAGTAACAACAAATATTAAGCATTTCAACTACTTAGCAAATAGCACTAAGTTAGATCTAACATTAATTTATCTTTTACACAAGTAAAGCACTAAGCATCAACAAATCTATCTATCATACATAATAATCAAGAACTGAGTAGATTCATAACATAAACAACAAAACACAAAGAAAACCAAAGACACAATATATACGTGGTTCACCCCAGTGTGGGGCTATGTCCACCGAATGCTTCATCTTCTTTATTATTCTTCAATCTCTTACATTCAATGCCTCATGTGCACTAAGCCACAGAGTCGAGCTTCGCATATGATAGGATATATGCTCATTGAGCGTTAGATGCTCCTTCCAAACTAGATAAAGGCACATATCCTACTCTCTATCAATCACAGAGCCTTAACACATGTAAATTATGTTTCACAATGCACTTGCACTTAGCTACCGAGACTTCTCACTACTACTTCGCTACATCTACCATACATTCTTACATATTTATACTTTTACAATCCTTTACAATAAGGCATAATCATGGGTAAACCCCATGGTCTGACATCCCATAACCCATTACAAAAATCTTAAATAAACCTTTACAAATCCCTTAAAATCTGTGAGATCCATGATCTCAGCTCTGCCTGGGCACTCCATCTTCGACCAACCTATCGAAGTCCAAAAGTGGTCCAAACCTGACCAAGATTTCCTCAAAACTTGGTCGAGGGCCAACAACCTTTTTTGGAGATGATTAAGAATGAGGAATTTAAAAGATACCTTTCTAAAATGTTGTAGCTTGAGCTTTCTTTTAATTCCACAGATTCAGTTAACCTTCAAGATGAAAAACCAACAATTATCCTGGGACCTTTGGTAGAAGATAGAGATGATTCTTCCCCTCCTTTCTATACATCATTGAACATTCATGATAAAGTTATGCATAATTGCTTGATGGACTCAGGGGCATCTCACAATCTCATGCCTAAAATAGTCATGGATGAGCTTGGGTTGGAAATTATAAAAACCTACCATGACTTATACTCTTTTGACTCTAGGAAAGTGAAGTATCTTGGGGTTATCAAAGATCTAGTTGTGACCTTATTTCAGTTGCCAATGAAAATTGTAGTCATGGATATTGTGGTGGCTGATGTCCCCCCTAAGTTTGGGATGCTCTTGTCAAGATCTTGGATAAAAATACTAGGGGGAACCTTGCAAATGGACCTTTCCTATGCCACCATTCCTGTGTTTGGGGGAGAACATAGAAGGCTTTACAGGGAGGCTCAATTATCCTACATCATCAGTGATGAAGAAAATCCCACCAACCATCCTATTTTTGCACTTGATACTAATTTAGGATCCATTATATTGCAACTCATTGATGCTCCTCAACCTCCTATTGAAATAAAAAAAAAATCCACTGCCTCTTGTGAAGAGTCTCTTCCTAATACCTATGTTTGGAAGATGTTTTTTGATGGGGCTTATTCTAAAGAAGGTGTTGGTGTTGGGGTAGTCTTTATTTCCCCTACTAAAGAGATCATTTATTTATCCTACAAGCTTGAATTTGAAATTACAAACAATGTGGCAGAATATGAGGCTCTTGTTTTGGGTTTGAGGGCTTCCAAAGAAATGAGGATTGAAGAGATAGCAGTGTCTAAAGATGCTGAATTAATTTTCCATCAAATAAAAAATCGGTATCAAGATAAACACCCCAGGTTAAGGACTTACATAAATGAAGTTTGGGATCTTGTTGATAGTTTCTTCTTAGTTTCTAATATCTCATTTGTTCCAAGAGAGGAGAACACTATGGAAGATTTCTTGGTTGTTTTAGCAAGTAATTTCAGAGTTCCTTTGCCCCCTAAACTCAAATGTGATGTGGAAGTGAAGTATAGACCCTCTATACCCGACAATGTCAAACATTGCAAGGTTTTTGAGGATGATCTTGAGATAAAAATATTTCTTGAGACTGTGGATGTGTTTTCTGCCTTACATATTGATTAAGATCATGACAATGAAAAAATACCTCATGCTAATGTTTTTCTGAATAAAATTGTTGACCATCATATTGTTTAGTTTCCTAGTAACCATATTCCAAAAGGACTAGTTCCTTTGGAGACATTGTTTGATAGAAATGATGTTGCTATAAATTTTAAAGGTTCAACTGAAAATGCTGATGTGACTGAATGCAATTTAGGTATAGAGGAGGATCCAAAGTATGTTAAGTTGTCTAGCAGCTTGTCAAAAGAACAAAAGGATGAATATGTTAAGCTCTTAAAGGATTTTTCTGATGTGTTTTCCTGGAAATATGAAGATTTGAGAACATATGACACACACATCATTGAACATAAGATACCATTGAAAGAGGAGACCAATCCATTTAGGCAGAAACTCAAACAGATAAATCCTATGTTGCTGCCTATTATGGAAAAGGAAGTAAAAAAGCTTTTGGATGCCAAGATTATCATTCCTTTGAGATACTCTGAATGGGTGGCTAACTTGGTCCTAGTGAGGAAGAAAAATGGGGAAATCAGACTATGTGTTGACTTTAGAAATTTGAATAGAAGCTCCAAAAATGATAATTACCCCTTACCAAAGATGGAGCACATTTTGCAGAGGGTGACAGGTTCATCTAGGATGTCTATGATTGATGGATGTTCTAGCTACAATCAGATCTTTGTCTTGCCTGAAGATAGAGAGAATACAACCTTCACTACTCGTTGGGGCACATTCATGTATGCCAAAATGCCCTTCGGATTGATGCATGTAGGAGTGACCTTTCGGCGATAAATGGAAATTGCCTTTATTGGGGAGAAGGAAAAATTTGTAGTCATCTATTTAGATGATATCATAGTGTTCTCACAATCTGATAAAGAACATTATCATCATTTCAAAAAGGTTTTCTTGAAGTGTAGAAAGTTTGGTCTCTCTCTCAGTCCTAAAAATTCTTGTTTTCTATGATGGAGGGGAAGTTTTGGGGGCACATTGTATCAGAAGAAGGGGTAAGAATTGATTCAAGTAGAGTATAAGCCATCCAGACCATGTCTCTCCCTAGATCCAAGAAATAATTTTAGTCTTTCTTGGGGAAAATCAGTTTTCTAAGAAGGTTCATTTCAAATTTTGCTGAATTGGTAAAGTACATTACAACCATGCTTAGGAAAGGAAATGAGGTCAAATGGACCACTGAATCTCGAGTTTCTTTTGATAAAGTAAAAAATGTCTTGACTGAAGAGCCTATGCTCATCAACCCTGACTACTCAAAGGATATTCTGATATTTTCCTTTGCTTCATTTGACACAATGGTTGATGTTTTATTGCAGAAAAATGCAGTAGGGTTAGAGCATCCTATTTTCTTTTTTAGCAGGGCATTGCATTCAAATATTGTTGCATATGTCCCTTCAACCTCAATGAAATAAAGACTTATCCATCTTGACATAGATGGGAGGAGAAGCAAATGGATTGCCAAAATTTTGGAATTTGACCTTGAAATAAAGCCCAATAAATTGGTGAAAGGCTAAGGTTTAGCTAGGTTGTTGGCTGAATCAAATTGCAAAGCTTTGGGGGTTAATTTCATAAACATAAACTAAGATAATTAGCAAGTTGATTTGGCTGATAAAGGTTCTCATGTCATCCCAAAGTTGGTAGAATGCACTTGGTATAAGGACATCATATATTTTTTGCAAAAGTTGCAGCCTCCTGATGGTTTGGAAAAGAACAAGGTAAGAGATTTGAATCTTAAAGAAATCAGATACTATATTATTAACCAAGTATTGTATTGGAAAGATCCTCTAGGAGTGATTTTGAGATTTCTAGATCCACATGAGACCCAAAAGGTCATGACTGATTTTCATGACAGTTTATGTGGGGGGCATCACTTCTGGAGAACCACAGCCTATAAAATCCTTAGAGATGGGTATTTTTGGCCTATCCTTTTTACGGATGTTCGTAAAAATATTAGATCTTGTGTCAAATGACAAAAAAATTCTAGAAGGAAACAACTCAAATATTTTCCATTGAAGCATGTGGTAGCTTCATGACCTTTTCAGCAGTGGGGCCTAGACTTCATTGGGGAAATCCATCCTGCTTCAAGTGGTCAACATATGTGGATTTTGATTGCCATTGATTACTTCACCAAGTGGATATAAGCCATTCCTACTAGGAATGCCTCCCACAAGGTTATAATTAGTTTTCTTGAGGATATCATGTCAAGATTTGGTTGTTCAAGCAAAATTGTCACTGATAATGCTGCATCTTTCAAAGTTGAACCATTGATCAAGTTCTATGAATAGTATGGGATTACATTGATTCATTATCCTCCTTACTACCCCCAAAGGAATGGATTGGAATATTCCTCTAACTAGAGCCTTATTAAGGCCATCAAGAGATTGTTAGAAGACAACAAGAAAGCATGGGACTCAAAGATGAAATTTTCTTTATGGGTTGATAGAGTTACAACAAAGAGATCACTTAGTCTCTCTCCTTTTCATCTTGTGTATGGGGTTAAGGCTATCTTTCCTACTCATCTTTCCTTTCCTGTGGAAAAATTATTCCAGGACTACCAAGGAAAACCTGATGATATGGTTAGAAGGATACAAAAATTGGTAGAAGTGAAATAGACTAGGGAGAAACTACTAGACAAAGCACAGGACCATCAACAAAATATCAAGGATGCCTTTGACAAGAAGGTAATAAAATAATATTTCTAGCTGGGAGATCTAGTGCTCAAGTGGGATGCACCCAATAAAGACAAAGGAAAACATGGTAAATTTGAAGCCTTGTGGATTGGTCCCTTCAATATTTCTGAGGTATTTTCAAATAACACTTATAAGTTGTAGAATTTGGAGGATTCTGAAGGTTTTGGTGGCCCTGTCAATGGGCACTTTCTGAAAAAGTATTTTTCTTAAGCCATGAGTGGCTTTCCATTCATTGTAAATATCATTTTTTTTCCCTGATTTAATAAGTGACCCCATATCCCTAGGATAAGGCACTGAAGTTGCTTGTTCTTGGCAATTCACAGGGAGCATGACATCCCCTGTGGAGCCAATGTTATCACATGAAGTTGTCTTGGGTGTTTTATTTTTTAGGTTTTAATTTTTATCCTTTAGTCTTTAGGTTTTCTTTATTTTTATTTTTGTGATTTTCTTAGGTTAGTATAAAATAATAAAGACTTGGGTTTTGGCTCACTTTTTGGCCCACACATATGATTTTAGCCTAGGTTCATTTTTTGGTTCATGTCTTTGACTCACCTTTTGACTTGGCGCTAAGCATAATCGACCCCATGATCCTAATGACCTGACATATCACTTCATCCACTCATGCTCTTTATCCTTTCCATGTTGTCCCTATGTCTGTTATGTCGGTCAAATCAAATTTTGAAAAGGGCACTGCCAAATCATTTGGAGTTTTCATAGAGCACCTTTGTCCTATGCTCCTTTACCATAATTCACCATAATTAGGTGATGTCATATATCACATTTTTGTCAACGCCCTTGTTTTTTAAAAGGAATATTTAAGATTTGGTTGTTTATGAGCCTGCTAACTATTTATCAATTTGAATCTTTATCCCAAGCTCGGCACTGCTGAAATCACTAGTTCAGACAAGCTGCAGATTATGCTACGAGATCGATTGTTAGAGTTGAATTGGAGGCTAAGGTGGATGTAGAAGCTCCATAACCTGTTGCAGATCTTCCATCATTAGCCACGACCTCCAGGTATTCCATGATTCCTTTCAAATACATCGAAAAGTCTTAAGATATCCCTTCCTCATCTTTTGGTAGAGCTTGGCACTTCAGACAACATCCGCTCTCATCCATTTACATATGTATCTCTTCTCCCACAGACTTCATAGCCATTTTCCAACTGAATTTCACCTATACTAGAGGTTAAGACATTTTTCTTCTAAATCTTGAATTCCCATTCATTCACTTGGATATTGTGCCCACACTATGCTACATAAAGTCGCTTCCTAAACTACACTACAGATCCCCTGTCTCAGTGCTACGTTTTTCTTTGGAGTTGTCAGTGCCATTTTTTGTATTCACAAAGATTTATGCATTAGCCTCTTTTATCCATTGTTTCATGCTTCGTTTTATCTCAAAATATGTTGGTAGTGAGGATAATAGTAATACCTACCCATTAAAAGATTTGATTACCATTGTATGGTGGCATAAAAATGAGAAGTACATCCCTTCATACCTTTCCTCAGAGTTTCTTTCTCTCAATTTTAAAAGAAAATCCAACAAACCAGTCTATTTTTAATTCAAAGTGATTGGAGGAAAATCCTTGAGAGAGAGCAAGCATTAGCTACTTTCAATTCTCATTGATATTTTCCTCTATTTAGTACCCCTCATTACATCATAGCCTTTGATCCCCTATTTAATCCATGGAGACACCTCAAAGGAAGAAGTCTTACAAGGGAGGGAGTGTGGTCAGGACTAAACCCTCTGACATGCACCTGTTTGATGCTGAGCCAATGGTCAGGAAGGTTTTCCAAGGGGTTGGATGCCTCTCTTTTTTTCAAAACATGCAGAGGGGACACCCTGGAGTAGCAATGTAGTTTTCATTACACTTTGATGGCATTAAGACCAAGGTGGGAAACCTTGAGTTACTTGAGTCCTCTATTGCAATAGCCACTAGGATACCTAATACTGGTGAGAGGTGGTTCAAATCCATGATCCTCAATGCTGCCTTTTCCTCAAGGACAATTTGTTTAAGGGAGTGCATGGGAGCCACCTAGTTGAAGGCTTTGATCAAATGATGAAGATCATCCAGATATATTTTACATGCAAGGGAAGGTTTAACATGTTATACCAGTATCATATAAGACTCTTTCTACATTTTTCACTGGTAAGGATGTGATGAATATCCCCTTTTATCTTTTGAGGAGCATCGGAAATATGTCTGATAGAGTCCAAGCCAAGTCCAAGGTTGTGGACACTAGTGTCTTTCACTTTGGGTTGATCAGGATGTTGGTGATGGACGAGTTGAAGAAAATGAACATTCTTTGGGAACATTTCATTATCTCTGCCCATATGCAGTTAGATATAGCCTCTACCCCTCAATCTAGGATGCATAGCCCTTTTCCATCTAGTAGTGTTTCCCCAACAAGAACAAGAAGGAAGAGAAAAAGAAAACCCACTACTCAAGACAAAGAATGCCCCAAGGAAATTGAAGAACAAGAGAGGAAGGTTCATCACTCTCCAAAGAGAGATTTTTCATCTCCTCCTGCACCTGAATTGGAAGAAATCCCTTCATCCACCAAAACCACAGCCAAGAGGGGAAGGAAGTTGAGTTTCCCTTCACCTGTTCCAGTAGCTAAGATCAGAATCAGGAAGCCTTTTACTAGATCATCATCCCTCAAGGAAGTTGTTGAAGTAGAATTCTTACCTAAGGCTTCAGTTCCAAGAAAAGAAAAAGATAAGGGAAAAGGAATTGAGAATCCTATTGAGGTGATAGATAGAGATTTTGTTCAATATAAATATAAAGGTAAAGCCACTGGGAAACCTATTGAGGTGATCAAAATCATCACTCCACCTAGTAATCCCACTTTCAAAAGATTGATTAGACAGCTCAGGGAGGCTAGGAAAGAAGTTGCTCATTTGAAGGAAGAAAGTTTGACTGAGAAGAAAGATGAAGGAGATCATGGACATGTACAGTGAAACCCTTGATCTGGAAAGGTTTTTAGCAAGAAGAGCCCGCCTCTCCATAGGCAACTTAAGACCCTCTACAGGAAAAAAAAAATCTTTCAGTCCCAAAACAGAAAGCTCAAAGAGAAATTGCATCATTTCAAGGATGAATTGGCCCAGAGGAACTTAAATGTTCTGGTACAAGTTGCAATAGAAATAGATGAACCTCAAGTCAAGAGGAGTATCCCTGCAAAGGAAAATTATGTTTCTATGACACAGGGAAGTTATCCTACAATAAGGAGGAGTGCTAGATTGATGAAGTAGTTGGGGGGTGACATATCCATTTTTGTGGGTGATCTCTTTTTTCAAGTGTGAAATGATCAAGGAAGTATAATTTTTCCACCTATATATGCATCTACAGGACTCTAGTCCATCAACTAAGTTTTTGTCTTTTTGAAGGATTGGTTTCATCACACAGAAAAAACATAGAGATTATGTAGTGTCGTTGTGCTACAGAATCATCTATACATTATGTTATGCAATTGTGCTACCTAAGGCACTATGAAGTCTCCTAGAAAAACTTAAGATGGTGCTACAAAATTTGCAAAACTATTTTAGGAGTGGTGCTATCGAATCTGTAGAACTGTTACACAGGAGTGGCGCTACCGAATCTGCAGAGTTATTTGAGGAGGGGCACTATGGAAATTGCACAATCATTAAATAGGACTGGCACTACGAAAACTGTAAACCTGTTTTAGGAGTGGCTCTATGAAATATGTAGAGATATTTTAGAGGAAGCGCTATGAAATCTGCAGATTTGTTTTTCAAAAGGTGCTATAGAATGGCACTACGAACCGACCCTTGCATTCAAAGGTTTGAATTCATGACTCCTTCTTTATTGTTGATGATGTGGGGAGAAGCAAGGATCATAGGTGGCAACTTGGAAGCAACATACGACCATTGGAGGACACTTGGCACTGAAAAATAATGCACCTAAGCTAGAATACATGCCTTTTAATTCTTGTTGGAGTGGTTTCCAACATGGCACCTAAATTGTATCATTTTGTTAATATATGTTAACACAGGTGTTAGAATTGTAGTTGTTTTGGAGAATCCTAGGATAGGAGGGACAACTCACACCTCTAGCTATTGCCTTTCCTCTTTTTATTATAAATACATCTTCTAAATGATTAGAGAGGTTTGAATGGTTGAGCAAGGGTCCTTGATTGTAATATTTTTTGACTAAGTAAGTTAATCTCTAGTTATGTATTGGACTTGAGAATTTTTTATTAATAGAAGTCAGTTTCTTTTTATATCATCTTGTTGCCTCTTATACTGAAGTACTCATGATTGGATGATCCATATGAGATGTTGTGGTTGTGTTATGATGAATGCTTGATTATAATATTGTTATGACATTCTTCAATGTTCTTAAATTTTAAGTTCAAGAAGTTCTTGTGGTTGATTTTTTCTTCCCTTGGCTACTTGAAGACCTAATGTCAATAGAATACCTGTACACCTTCCTCACCAAGTCTTCCTCCCATTCACTTTTACTCCAAATCACCTAGTGAAGTTAATCAAGACATAATTTTCTTATGCATGCTAGCCTAGATTTCTGAGTTAAAACATTCTTATTCTGAGTTTTGTCCATTTGACCTTTAATTACTCAATTAAATTGTTGTCTCATTACATTGGTCCACCGTGCCATGGATGGATTGTGAGGTCCTCTAGGAATGATCTCGACTCTAGGTCCCAATCTTGGAACCCGCTTGAAGAAACAGATGCACAAGATAGAGGCAAACCTGAAGTTCCTCTTGTCACCCTCTTTTCACTCTGTCAATAGGCTCTTCATATTAGCCAATAGTGAGGTGCACTAATCATACACCATGGGTCTCAAACACTCTACATAATAGAACATGAGTGGCCTCGATGCCTGGTGAAACGAAGCTGATCATGTGATCCTAGTCAAAATGAGGAAAACAATCTTGAGGCTGAGATTGTTTATCGCTCAGATGGGGAGTTGAATCTCGACCTTCTCAGTCCCTGCTATATAGTGAGCATCTATGTACTCCTATATATTCATACCTCTCTCATCTCTCCAGGCTTTGAGGTTCACCACCTCACCCTGACGCGATAACCCAGTCAAAAAGTATATATCCTCAACTTCAATCCTCAATGGTTGCCCATCGAGGTTGAATCTCTCATTGTTAGGATCCCAGTAATCCACTAGAAACTCAAGAAAACTCACCTAGGCCATCATCCCTTTGAGTGCTCAAAATTTATACAACCTGCATCATTTCAAGGCCATTAATTGGGCCCCTAGATCTCTTTCCACAACAATATCTACCTCCTTGTGTTCCCTTTCCTTCCATTTTACCACCATCCTGCCAGGGAATTTTGAGTTAGAAACCATAAAAAACCTTATTTACGGACTTGTACATGGGTTGCAACATTACCAATCACATATAGGTCTGAGTACACATAACTTGTATTTCACACAGTCATGTATAACCTCACGTATACACAACCCAATGAGTGGTAGCCTGCATACACTGAAATAACCAATTTGTGCCTTAATTAACTCAAATTTTGAAACCTAAATTAAACATGTAATCCACTAGAAAGGAAGAGGAGGGGAAGAGGAATTACCTGGTCCAAGTGGTCTCTGATTTCGTCACCTGATGCTTCCGCAATCACCAGTTGAAGATTGGAGGTAATTTGGTCCAATTTTCACTATTTGGGTAAAAAATCAAAATGACATAGTAAATTTTGGTTTTTGTTACTATTTATAACAGTTTTTACCCACTTTCTATAGTTTAGAATCATATTTTATCCTAATGGACTAATACAACAGTGGATTGAGTTGGTTTTTGTAGTTTTCACCAAAGATTCTTACGGTTTTTAGTGTTATGTTGATCGTTCATAACTACAGGTAGGTATTTTCATTACCCAACATATAGGATAGGTATCCATTGCATCAAGCACATTTGCATTGTCCTATAACTATCACTCATATGCCTTAGGTACAAACCCATTTGTTGCGGCACAAAACCCTTCATTTTCTACAAGACGTGTCATTATCAAGTGGTAGAGACTTACCAAACATGGGTACCCTAGTTAGATCCTCTTCTCCATTTGGTGCCCATGCCGATATTTTTCCATAGGACCATGAGTCCCTTATAGCTAATAAATGAATTTATGTCGAGCCTCATTTCTCACTCAAAAACATGCTAACCTATACCTAGAGGACTCCCAATCGATTTTGATTTAAGCTCCTTTTCAACTCGTTTTCAAAAAGCAAAAAGATTGCCGAGTGAAATTGTCTCTTTCACACTTGTAAATTGGATTTGAAAGGACATATGTTTGGTACAAGATTATCCCATTTTCAAACCAAGTAGACTAAGATTATGAAAAAGGAAATTTTTTGGTGGTAAGTTTTGATCTCATCTCATGCCCTTGCTTGCAGTATTGAGCCTATAGTCAGTTCTTTCTTTGTGTAATAAACCGTTTGCCTCAAAAAATTTTCATCCTCAACTAAGTAGATCCTCATTTATATCCTTCGCAATTTGACACCCTATACCCAGGAGGGAACATTCCCCCGAGTGTCCATCTCCTGCATGCATCTCTTTGCATTGGGCATAGTTATATTCCACTACTGGAACTAGTTTTTCTTACTTGTGACACTCGTTTCCTCCTCTGTATCATAACATTCATTTGACTATGAAAAAACAAAAAAAGATGGGCAGGAAGGGAGTATTATATTATATTGGCAGAAGTTGTGTCTCCTTTGAACATAACACAAATTTATTGAGTCCATTGCCATCATAATTTTGGTTTTAGCGTGGCCTTAGGAAGTTGAGCTCATTATAGAGAGTTTTCTCCCTCGGCTGGTTACTTTTCCAGTCCCTATGGAGAATTTGATTGATGCCTCTTGCATCTCATGGTTTCACGTTTGATTCCATATGTCGCATGCTCTTGTTAAAAGGATGTCTATAAACTTGTGTAGGCCATTCCTCAGAACTCTTGACTTTCCATGTTGGCCATACCCTTGGTTTGTCTCAGAATCACATTATATTGTAGTCTTATCACACACCATGTTCCTACTTTCATCATTGGTAGGTAACCTTGAACCCAATAGTCAAGATTTCATAATGGGTCATTGAATAGGTGGTCTCCCTTGTGTTCGACGGCAAGACATATATTCACACATTGGGATTCATGTAGTGTCTTCGATGCCTTTAGCCTTATTGGTGGTTTCCTCGCCTTTATCAGTAGTTTTCCTCATTGTTTGATATTTAGAGGGTCTTTTTTGTGTACCGCTTTCACTTGACACACGCAAAAGATGCATAAGGTCATTGGTTCATGAACATGTTCTTCATCCTATTTCCTCCAAATCATGAAGCTCATGCTTTGTACCTCGTGCTGAATGATGATATATGCCTTAATTCTCTCCTTTCAATGGGTCTCCTTCCATCAACTTTAGCTCATCTATTCTAGAAACAAGACCTATATTCCTATGAGTACCTTGATGCTTGTAGTCATTAGTGGCAGGTTCTCTCACCATCGATAGTTCGGAATACATCAATGTCTCTTGATCGATGGATTCTTCAAGTGTTCGACCTCGACTCCTTTATTCACATTTATAAGAATGTACTCAATGTCTTGATACCTACTTTCACCATCGGTAGGTTGTGTCACGTTTGTTAATGGTATACCTCAAGGAGTGATAATCAAACAATGTCTCATTGTGTTCGACCTCAACTCCTTTATTCACATGATGTAGACTTGCACCTTTGTCAGATTGTGTAGAAGACTTGAAGACATCAGTATGTGTCCATAGCTTTCTTTATTTGTTTCTTCCTTTTCATTAGACCAATACCTATATGACTTCAGTGATTATGGGAGATCAAATTATACTCCATTGTATACAGATATCTTCAGATTGATTTTGAGACTGGTTCTACTGGGCCTTGTTTGTGACTATGATAGTCTTTGGCTTGTAGCCATATTTGTATTTGCCTATTCATGGCCATGGACAGTTGTTTGGTATTTTTTCACATGGATCTGCACTGTAAGTCAAATTGAAAGCCATGTATGGAAAGTTAGTGCAGATTGTAATGAGAAACTAGTTCTTCCATTTGGTTCCTCATCACTCCACTTCTGTGTTTTTATAATGTATTTCGGCTATCACAGATACTCCTCTGACCTCACACATTAGGGGGAATCTGTTATATCAATATTTTCCTCACCCTATGCAATCTTGCATAGAAGGCCTTTTTCCATTTCCTTGTGTAGAATTTCCATCCCTTTTTGCAAATTCCAGAGCTAAAAATACATTTTTTCCACATATATGCACCTTTCCTACTATACAACATGCGTATATGCAGGTTGCACCACTACATCCAGCGTACATAAGGAAATGTGCCCAAAAATGAAAAATGGTGTCGGGTTTCCATGTCACAACAGGATATCAATGATCCTTGGCCTTCCATATACTGGAAATGTTCTGACTCGGCCCTTCAGTTCCATTTGAAGGATATAAGTGGGCCAATTCTGAGCTATGGAAAAGAGGAGAAAGAATTCAACTTTGAGAGAAAAGTTACTCTAGAGGAATTATTCACTTCACATCGAGTTTGCATCCCTTTGTCCTTTAAGTTTGAACATGGTGTTCACCCCCAATCTCTTCCCTTATTGAGCGAGAACTCCATTGTCTCTCTTACATGAGCTTGCCTTTGGTGGAGGATTGAAGTGGTGGAGGCCGATATGGAAGGAAATTGGTTTCTCGGTTCCTCACCATGCCGACAAAGAAGTCTATAACTTTTTCACTTCTGTTGATCATATCTTAATAGAAATACTCTTTTCCCATCCAATTGATATCTTTCCAATATTAGAATTATTATTCCATAGGTGTATTTGTTATGTATGTTAATGGATTATGCTATTGAATGCATTGAAATCATATATTATCACCATATGCTTGCGTTGCTTGGTTGTTGAGGACTAGTTGCAGGTGTATTTCTTTGGATCGAGTGCTCAACGGTGGACTTCATTGAACGTCTGGATGAGGTAGGCCTTTTATATTGTCTTGCTAGCATATTTGTTTATATATCATACTTGAGAATAGAGTTGATTTCTACGGTCATTTTTGTCTATTGTGGTTTTCCCCTAGCCATAGAGATATTTTCCTCGTAATAATCCTCCTCTGTTACCTTGATTATCTCTATGTGGTGTATTATACTATGGTACCTGATTATACTATTGTGCATTATTATTCTGAGGTGGTGCTTGAAACTGTTGTGCATTATCATACCATGGTGGAACTGCAAAATACTGCGTAGTGTGTCCTTTCATTAAATCAACTTGCACTTTATAAGCATCTAAAGTCCTCTCCTTCATAAGATCCAAGGTTCTACAATCCTTGTCTTCATGTCCTACTGACTTACAGAAATTACAAAATGTACTCTTTGGCACTGTTTGATACTTTTGCATCATGCGACAATGATAAGGATCATGCCCCTGTGTCTTACATATTTCACACCATACACCTCCTCTCGGTAAAGGATTTGGAATCCCTACTCCCAAGTATTACACAAATGTTGGACACTCATTATTATTATGACCTTCTATTTTTCATAATGTAAACCATACAACTTCTCTTTTCTCCTTACCTTTATCACAATTCAACAGGAATGTCAGGTTATTAAGATCTTCTCTCATCTATTCCACAGTTGGATCTGTCTATTTATACTAGTTCTTTTATAATGGTAGGGATGCTTGCAAAGACTCAGACTGAGTTTGGAACTTTTGTTTCCTCAATGGATACTTGAAATGTGGAAATAATAAATTCACAAATAAATTTCTATGTTGCATGTCAGTTATAGGGTAGTTCAACTTACCTTTCAACCTATTGAACTTCTGATCAATCTCCTAGACTGACTCTCCTGGCTTATTTTTTATCTCTATCATCTCATTCATGAACTGATCCTATGAACTTGGTCGCTAAAATTCATTGATTAAGGCCCTATTTACATATGTGATGGTTGTAGGCACTCCCTGTAGATTGTTTATCGCAAGGCCCATGTACTAGTATAGTGTGCAGTCTCTAAATGTGATTGCAAGCTCTAGAACATTTGTATCTTTATATGTAATATTCTTAGCTTCCCAAATCTTTTCACAAATGAAAATATGCTTCTCTAGGTCCTCTGACCCGTCTCCATGAAACTCTGGTAAATGAATAGTGGGATCTACTCATGCCATTGTGAACTTTTTTGAAATACCACCTCCATGCGGTGTAGATACCTGACCAATGCTAACTGAACTTATACTTTTACTTGAATTTACACCGGTCCCTCATCCTATCAAAATATTTCTACAACTAATTGTTGCTTGTCTACACAGTTTTTCCTTTTCTGATTTCTTATTTGCACATGGGGTTGTGGGTTCCACACTAATTTTGATATGGAATGGAGAGCCTTCTTCTGCACTGAAACATTGGCCTCTAGTTTTCCTCTCATATGTGGTAAGCATGATTTCCTCAATCTACCTCGTAGCACAGAGATCCTCTACCTCCTCTTCTTAATTTTCTAGGCCCTCTCACTCAGCTACTTCCCTCTTCTTATTATTGATCCTATAATGGTAGGGTATTCCGTTGCGCACCACTCCTAGTTTATTTATTATTTCCTTAGTCTTTTCCTCATTCATCATAATGGGGTCCATGGTTTTGTTGGCATAGGGGCAGACCCAGGGTTCAAATCCAAGAGTACACCAACAAGCCCTAACTACTGGCCCTTTCAGCAACACCTGTGAGGCAAGTGCAGTCTCACCCGAAGTAGCTATGGGGGGTTGTAGGACACAGATGTCTACAACCAAAGAAAATACAAAGTGGATACAATACAAGAATAACACAACATCTAGATATAAATTACCATCTAAGATCTTCATAGCACTACTATCTATTATATCTAACACAATAATGAAATAACAATATATCTATCAACAAGACAACACAACATCAATCACACATGACAGCAAGGTATTCATGGTTCACCCTCTCCCTAGGGATACGCCCACAGAATTGTGCTCTATATTATATTAAGATGAAAGAATATTGTTCTTATCTGTGCTCTTAGATAGAAAATCTTCTCTCTTTCTCTCTTTCTATCTTTGATTCCCTTCCCTACGCACCCAGCTATAGGGTTGATCTCTGCACCCAGCTGAAGATCTTACAACACAGACTTTCCTCACTGCTCAATACTTCTATCTCTTACAATGATAATCACTCATAACAATAACACACTTGGAGCTCTTCAATGAACCCTCTTCCCTCATCTAAGTTCATATTTATCTATTATAATGACTCACCGACAACCTTAGGCTAAAACCTAAGTGTGAAAACCCTAGATACCAAAACCCTAGGTGTCTAAAACCTTAGGTCAACTAGACCTTCATTTTCAAGGCTTTTCCAACTTGTCTTTCTTTCCTTCTCATGCGGTGCTCCAAATCATTGAACGGTGGATTTTTCCACTTGATAAGTTGTCCATGATCTTTCATCCTCGATCTCCTCGTCCAATAGATTTCTTTCTCTTACTTCACTCCCTCTTTTATGATCTTATTCTCACTTCGACCTAGTATCAGTCACTGTGTCTTCCGTGCAGTTTGCATTCCGTCTTTTCTACCTTAATCTTTGCTTACTTCCATACCCAAGGGCCAACAGGCCCCCAACACTCACCTGTGACTCATCCCAAAGAACTTCAGATTATATCCTTATGATTTTTTTCGACTTCAGACTACGCAGAGTAGCCTATGCTTTCTGCTCTATCCTCCCCCACCATGTGCAAACTGTATTTTCTGTGTCTAGTACCTAGTTTCAACTGCACCTGGTACCTAGACCCTTTTCTTTATTTTTTTAGTGAGATCTGTGAGGCAGCTAATTGTCATAGTACAATTTCAATCGGCTCCCATTCACCAAACCTTCCTTCCATTCTCCATTCAAAGTCTTCAACTGTGCAACTCCTCCCTCTGTAACATAGGCAACCTCATATGGCCCAAGCCAATGTGATCTGAACTTTCCTAGATGCTTCGTGAAATTAATGTCATATACCAGAACCAAATTTCCTTTCTTAAATGTCTTCTTCTTGATGTGTCTGTCATGGTAGGCCTTTTCTCTTTCCTTTTGTACCTATTGATGAAATCATGCAATAAATCTGTCTTCTTCTAGTTCGACCAACTGCGCAAGCCTCTCTTAAACAACACCAGTGTCATCCATATCTTTAAAGGCAACGATTCTTAATCTTGGGACCAAATATTCCATCGGGACAACTGTTTCGAGACCATAAAACAACTTAAAGGGAGTCTTCATGGTTAGCTTCTTGCAAGTGGTTTTGTAGGCCCATAGTAGTGCTGGTACTCTTAAATCCTAGTCATCCCTGTTCACACTGCAAATCTTCGTCAACACTGTCTCCAAGATCTTGTTGAATGCTTCAACTATCCCATTCTCTTGTGTATGGTAAGGTGTTCTCTTATGATGATGGACTGAAAATTTCTCAGTCAAGGCTTCAACAGTCTTATTTATGAAATGGGTGCCTTGATCGCTTATAAGGATCTTTAGGCATCCAAACCGGGTTATGATGTCATTAAATATGAAGTGTGCAGTTGTAGTTGCACTACATTCCTTAACTACTCTTGCTTTGGCCCATCTAGTCAAGTACTCTATCACAGTGACTGTCACAGTGACTATGTACCTCACTTTGATGTGCTTTCCTGGTGGGTTTATAGGTCCCACGAAATCAACGACCCATTTCTCAACTTCTTGTAGGGTTAGCTATGGTGCTAAATGCATGTCATCTCTTCTGGACAGTTTCCCAACCCTTTGGCACACATCACAGGCTCTGTAATAGTCCTTATCATCTTTGTGTAAGGTAGGCCACCAGAGGTCAGCTCTAAGAACCTTATGTGTTGTTTCTTTTCTTGTGTAGTGTCCTCCTGCGATTCCTTCATGAGCTTCTATGAGGATAAATGGTCACTCTGCCTCCATAACACACCTCCTCAATATCTCATCAAGTCCCATATTGTATAGCTATCCATCTATAAGTGAAAAGTCTGCAGCACGCACTACCAATTGTTTCTTATGGGTGATTGTATATTCACTAGGTGCCATCCCTGTTGATAGGAACTGGACTATCTCCGGAAAGTGATCATCAATCTTTCTAATGTCCAGCAGTTGTGCATCCTCCAAACTAGTAGGATCTTCTCCATGTTCCAACCTTGACAATTGGTCGAGACATTTGTTCATTATCCTTGGCTTAACGACGATCTCAAAATCATATTCCTGAAATAGAAGAAGCAATATGCATATTCTCCCCCCCAACACTGACTTGTTGACTAGGTATTTCAGTGCAGAGTGATAGTAAACATTTTAAAGTGTCCTCGCAACAAGTAGTGGTGAAACTTCTACAATGCATACACTATGGCTAACCCTTCTCTCTTAGTAGTGGTGTAATTAATTTTAGTTGTTGATAGCTTCTTGCTAGCAAAGGCTAATGGGTGGTCAATGTTTCCAGCTCCCGGTTGTTAGGGATGATTTTAAGGATGGAAATTTGTTTTAAAATGTAGAAACCTTGGCGAATATTACTAATCCTTCATATGTCAACTATAAATGTTTGGCGATATTTTTGTAAAAATATTCAAACTTATAATGATTTTATATAGTTTTTATAAAATTTTAGCGATTTTTAAGGTAAAATAATATTATCCTATAGAATTTGGGTGAATCATTTTTAAAATGGCGAATCTCGTTTTTGGAAAAACCATGGAAAATTAGCCCATGAGAGAAATTTATCCCCTAAAATCATCCATGCCGGTTGTGCTAACACTTATCCTAATGCAATAGAGGATGCATCGACATGCATGTGAAATTCCTTGCTCCAATATGGAAAAACCAGGATAGGTGCAGTAACCATTTTCTGTTTCAGTGTGTCGAAGCTCTGCTGGCATTATTTTGTCCAATGAAACTAATAGTCTTTCTTCAAAATATTCTCCATGGGTGTTGTGATTTGTGCATAGCCTTTAATGAACTTCTTGTAGTATCTAGTGTGTCCCAGTGCAATGCGTAGTTGTTTAACTGAAGTAGGAGGTGACAGATCAACTATAATGGCAATCTTAGATGGATCTACCAACAATCCTTTCTTACATACAATATGACCTAACAAAACTCCAAAGGATGAGAAGAAGATGCACTTTTTCAGGCTCAAGGCAATCTGACACTACCTGCACTTATCCAACATCAGTCTTAAACATTCAATATGATTTTTCAATAAACTAAAAATAGTCCAATCATCAAAGTATGCTTCTAGAAATTTATATAAAAATGCCTTGAATGCTTCGACCACCACCCTGGAAAATATGGTTGGGGCATTCTTCAATCCAAATGGCATCATTGTATACTAGTAGGATCCCCATTCTGTGGCAAAGGTGGTCTTATGGTGATCTTCCTTGGCAATCTAGATTTGAGGGTATCCTGAAAATCCATCTGTAAAAGAATATACCTCATGTCCTCCTACATTTTCTAACACTTTGCCAGTAAATGGTGTAGGGAATGGGTTGTGAAAATAGGAATCATTCAACTTTCATAGATCTACGCAGATCCTGATCTCTCCTATCTTCTTGTCTTATACCACCATAGGGATAATCCACTCTAACTCTTCAATAGGTTCTATGATTCCTGCTTCCAACCTTCTGTTGAGTTCAATCTATAGGGTCTCTGTTTGACTGGCCTTGCATATGGTTTCAAAGGGATCATGATCTCTCCCATAGGCCCTTTAATTCCCTTCATATCAGTGAACTTGGTTGGAAACAAGTCCTGATATTCATGTAGTAACTCCTTGATCTTGTCAATAGTGGCAACATCCCAGTAATCTCCAACATTTGCAAGATTTGGTGTTTTCTCTGTTCCAATATTGAACTTTTTTATTTTAATTGGTTCTCCAATAAAAGGTAGCTCAATTCCTGGTCCTTCTATGTCTCTTTGGCCTTATGTTTCAACAATGTTCACCTTCCTAGGGTCATCGTCTTTGTCATCATTGATATTGTAACAGCCTTGTAGTTTATGGAGAGGTGTAGTCCATTCGTCCTCTTCTTGTTGCAGAGGGAGGCTAGGGGCCTCCTCAAATACTTTATGTCTTACAATCTATAACACTTGATCCACTATAGAATATTGGCTTTCAAACAAAAAGTTATATACAAACTTCTGGGTGATACCTTCCCAATATGTCGCGATGAGGCACAATTATGATTGAAGATACCAGTTGATAAGGGTTGTGTCCAGTGTGTTGATGAATTTTTGCACCCACTGCTCTTGAGGAATGTTGCTCCAGGCTTCCTCGCAACTTCTCAAATGGTCCTTCGGACAACTTCATCCTGTGTATCTAACTTCGCAGCCTTCTACTTGCTCTGAAAATCATGATGTCATCAAAGTGCAACATTGTACCTAGTTTGTAATGTTATTTTTGTGTGTCCCCCACCATTTTGCTGGTGTTTCTTTCAAGGCCTCATCCATTGCCAACAATCTTTGTTGTGTTGGTACAATTTCTTCAAATTCCAACAAGAATTCTTCTAAATGATTCAGACCATCAAAGGTGGGCAAGTTACTTACTATTTTGCCGATCCAATGAACTTATCTAGTTAATCTAGCACATATTCTTGTAGATACTTCATACATTTTGTTCTGCCAGTTCTCTGGTGCTTCTTTTGAATCTGATGAACACGCATTGTCACTTCACCAACTTAGGTTCCCATCTGTCGTAGGATTAATGTAATCTTGTTGTCTGGATGTTAATTTGTATATGTTTTCTAGTTCATATGTGCGATCTTCTTCTCTAATGGGTTATATGTATCTTTGACCTTCATCAGGATCCAAAGGTGCAATGACCCTAAGGCCATCTCCTTCAAACGTCATTCTCCTTTTCTTTAAATCAACCATAGTGGAATTATTGAAATCCCAATCAATTCCTAACAGCTCAGGGTAAGGAAAACTATCATCAACTATCTCAATCACCTCAAAGTCTGCAAATGTCCTTACTTCATCGATGTCCATAGGGACATGTTCCAATCTTCCAAAGGGGCTTACATCTTGATGATTATCCATCCTAAGCATGATAGGGGAATATTTCAACTTAGGTTTTCCCATCAATGCCCAGTTCTGCTTCGTCATGACATTGACCTTCGATCCTAAGTCAAGGACCACACAATCTATATCGTACTCTCCAATTTGAGAATTCATGTGTAATTCCTTATTTGTCCTCCTCCTTTTAGAGAATTGGTTTACTTCTCTATTCAACATGGGATATATCTTTCCTATCTCGTACTGTCTGATTAAATTTTGTAGCTCTTGTAGAATGCTTTCATTCTGCATCAATTTAATACAAGTATATAAGAATTCCATGAGCTTGCTTACCTCTTTTCCTTCTCTTGGAAGAGAAGACTGTTCAAATGCCAGAGGCATTCCACATTCTCTTACTTCTGGTCGTGTCTTCGATGAAGAACCTTGGTCTCTCCCGAATTCTTTTCTTGCCTACTCAAATATTTTCTTTTCTTTCTTTGCATCAAAAGCTCGTGTCTTCTCTGCAACTTTCCTAACTCCTGATTCTTCTGTAGTATTTCCTTGGGTTGCTTTGTATTCTCCTGTAACAATGCCTCCTCTAGTGATAAAAGTGACTCTAGGGTCCTCTCTATGAGGTTCATCATATATCAGTTGCACTTGCGGGTTCTGTTGAGGTCTTTGTCTCTCCTGAAGTTTGGCTAGTAGCATAGGACAATCTTTGATAACATGTTCAAATGAGCTACAGTAGTTGCAAGTGGTACAAGGGTTTTGACAGTCCCTTGCTAAGTGTCCTAGCTGCGTAAAGTTGTAACAGATGATCTGTCCTCGACCTCAACCCATACATCCTCCTCATCCTCTTCCTTTGAATCCCCCGTGAGGGTTGAAGTTTCCTCTTCTTGGGGAATTATACTACGCAGTGCTTCCTTCTTGTTGTACTTCACCTTGAATTTTGTATATATCCCTCGACCTTTCATGCATGAGGTCATACACCCTACAATCCCTATCATCTTGTCCTAGCGACTTACAGAATGTGCAATACAGATTTGTGGGTGTCTGGACATATTATTGTAGATAGTAACATTCACTAGGGCGATGTCGATTTCTACATACCTCACACCAGGGTAGGGTAACTTGTTTCAAAGGAATTAGAGCTCCAGAGGCAAAGTATTCATGAAATAGGGGGAAATGCTCCTTGTCATGGCCTTCTTATTTGCATCTTATACACCAGATGTCTTCTCTTTTATCTTTTTCCTTCTCTTTCTTCATATCTTCGACCTATAGAGATAATCTAATCAGCTGACTCAAGATTTGACTCATTCCTCAGCTGGATTCTCCCATAGAGGCTAATTCTAAATTCATGGCGATCTCCAATGCCTTAACCTATGAAGCAATATCCTGTTGCATTAGAGGAACTCTGATGTGTGGTAAGAGGGCATCAATGAACCATTCCTTGTTCTTCTCATCTGGAATATGAAAAATCAAATGGCCTGTCAAGGTCTTAAATCTCCGATCAAGCTCCCACATAGGTTCAACTATTCCTTGCTTGATTTATTTTAGTTTTGTAATGCACTGCGACTCTGACTTAGGTTTCTTGAATTTGGAAATTAGCATAGTCTTAATGACATTTAGCGGTTTAGGTGTAGCTCCTTGGACAAATTTCATGTACCAACTCAGTGCATGATCTCTTAGGGTAGTACTAAACTGAGCTCGTTTACAAGTTTCGTTGGTGATATTCTTAATACTCCACATAGCTTCACATAGAAACCAGTGTTGATCCGGATCTTCAGATCCATATCCTCTAAAGGTGGGTAACCTCGTCTCATCTACCATACATCTTCCTAGGTTTTGTGACCAAGTATGTGGTGGGCTGCTAGTGATAGTGCTCTGAATGCTTTGGTGACTCTGATTACTTTGATTGCTTAATGTTGATGAAACAACAAGAGGAATAATAATACTTACTTCAACAGTTGACGTAGTTTCTAAAGATTTTGGCTCTTCCCAGTGAGGTTCTTCAACTTCCCTTCCTCTTTCCTAGCGGATTCTGAATGCTCTTCGTCCATCATATCTGCCTTTTCTCCACTGTAGAAACCTTCATCCCCATATCTCTTCTTAAACAGGTTTGAAAGAGGAACTTCTCTGAACTCTCTCCCACTGCGAGTATGTCCAACCTCTGTGTCACTGTCATTGTCTGAGTTCTTGAACATTAGCCTTTTCCAATCCGACCAACTACTGTTTCTTCAATATGTTCTTCTCATGCAATAGCATCTTGATCTTCAGTTCAAAAAGTGTAAAAATTTTCCTCTGGGTTCCTTAAAGAAACACCTCTCGGCTTGTCTATATGACTCTACTATGTCAGCAACAAACTCGGTGATGTACCCTCCAATGGTTGTATCAAACCAGTGGTCTACGAATCTTGACATGATGTTATCAAATCTCCTAATCTTCTTGATCAACGTCAACTTCCAAACAATAGGTGGTCTAGATATGATCTCAAATTGGGTATCTGTTAACCTAGCTAACCACTTGTATAATTCCTGATGAATTCCTCCAAAGAAAATCTTGTGTATATAAATAAAGATATATATTCCCAACCAATCCTCTGTACTAAGATTAGGGTTCTTGTTATGGGCTTTGGCGAAGTCCTTTTCTTGATCTTCTATCCACTTTTGAATCTCTATATTTGATGGAAACCACCTTGACATTCCCTCAAGAATATTCTTGTCCCAACAATAGAACCATTTGTTGGCACATGGGCAGACCCAAGGTTCAACTCCAAGAGCGCACCAACAAGCATGGATGATTTTAGGGGCTAAATTTCTCTCATGGGCTAATTTTCCATGGTTTTTCCAAAAACGAGATTGGCTATTTTAAAAATGATTCGCCCAAATTCTATAGGATAAAATTATTTTACCTCAAAAATCGCCAAAATTTTATAAAAACTATATAAAATACTTAGAAATTTTAATATTTTTACAAAATATCTCCAATCATTTATAGTTAGCATATGAAGGATTAGTAATATTCGCCAAGGTTTCTAAATTTTAAAATAAATTTCCATCCTTAAAATCATCCTTGCCAACAAGCCCTAACTGTTGGCCCTTTCGGTAATGCCTGTGAGGCAAGTGCAGTATCACCCGAAGTAGCTATGGGGGGTTGTAGGACACAGATGTCTATAACCAAAGGGAATACAAAGTGGATCCAATACAAGAACAACACAACATCTAGAAATCAATTACCATCTTAGATATACTTCAGAATACTATCTGTCAGATCTAACACAATAATGAAATAACATTATATCTATTAACAAGAGAACAAAACATCAATCACACATGAAACCAAGGTATACGTGGTTCACCCTCTCCCTAGGGCTACATCCACAAAACTGTTCTCTATATTATATTAAGATGAAATCATATAGTTCTTATCTGCACTCTTAGCTAGCAGATATTCTCTCTTTCTCTCTCTCTCTCTCTTTGATTCCCTTCCCTACGCACCCAGCTGCAAGGTTCATCTCCGCACCCAGTTGAAGATCTTACAACACAGAATTTCCTCATTGTTCAATACTTCTCTCTCTTACAATGATAATCACTCATAACAATAACACACTTGGAGCTCTCCACCAAACCCTCTTCCCTCATATAGATTCTTATTTATCCATTACAATGACTCACTGACAGCCTTAGGTCGAAACCTAAGTGTTAAAAACCTAGATACCAAAACCATAGGCATCTAAAACCCTAGGTCAACCCAACCCATGTTTTCAAGGCTTCGTCAGCCTGTCTTTCCTTCCTTCTCACGCGGTGCTCTAAAGCATCAAACAATGGCTTTTTCCTCTTGCTGAGTTTTCCATGATCTGTCTTCCTTGCTGATATGTCATCCTCAATCTCCTCATCTAACGGCTTGCTTTCTCTTACTTTGCTCCCTCTTTTCTTCTCTTCTACTCACTTTGACCCAATATCAATCACTATGTCTTCTGCGCAGTTTGCATTCTGTCTTTTATGCCTTAATATTCTCTTACTTCCATACCCAAGGGCCAACAAGCTTCCTTTTTCTAGCTTCTCTCTAGAGACTTCTCCATATCTCATACCATCCTTAGTGATTCCCTCAGTTCCCCCATGCGTGCAAAGTGATTTAATTTTCTGAATCCATTGCCATCATGCCTTTATCATGCAATAAGATCTTGATCAATGTGTAAAGAGACCTGATATACCTTCCTCTGGGTCCCTTCATAAACTATTGCTCTGTAGCAATGTATGGCTTCATTGTATCGACTGCAAACTAGGTAATAAATCCTGCAATAATATTGTCTAGATAGAAACCCATTATGTGTGTGAATTTATTATTAATCCTTTCCAACCGCATGATATTCTCAGTAGTCCACTCTACTGGTCTTACCTGATTAGTTGGATGACTCTCCTTCAACCTCAATATCCACTCTTGCAAAAAATATGGAAAATAATAGAAAAATGCCTCATGCAAATCCATAAACAAATACCTGTCTAAATATTGGTGCAGTGTATACATGGAACTTTTGTTGTCTTTCTACATGAACTCAAGATCTTTGGTCCTCAACCATCGTTCAATATCCTATTTAGTAGGATTCCACGGTCTGAAAATCCATTTATACCATTGCATTTTCTTCACTATTATTCAACAAATCCCCTCCAAACTATTCTTCTGGGTTCCATCCCAGCAACATAACCATTTGTTGGATGTTTGGGCTTGACTCAGGTTCTACTTTAGGTTTCCAACAAAACCCTATACACCATCGGCCCTTTTGTAGACCAGAAGGAAACTCTGTGCATAGAGTGCATAGTGCAGTCTCACCCAAGATGGATTTATGGGTGATTTTAGGACCCAGATGTCCACAACCGTGGAAGGGATGTGATCCATATTCGGATCTAGGAGCTTGATGGGGTTCATAAAGGACTAAAAATAAAAGTTCTCGGAATGGCTTCAAAACGAATGTGTACATAGGTCTCATCAATATGAACCTAACGCAACTTGAACAGACTCAAAAAGATGTCATATGCTCATGATATCGCGATATGTTCATTTGGCCAAACAGGAAAAAAAATGATGACTGTACAGCTTGTACAGTGCCACATGGAAACTGACTATACAGGCCCTATGACCATGTAGTTGATGTGGCAGACATAGTTGGTGCTGACATGGCAGGTTCTGCACAACTGACGTGGCAGGCTAACTGGGTGTACGGATGGTTTATGTGGATGTAAAGGTGGACCAACGAGGAAGTGACATATGTCACCACAGTAAGGATGACACGTGGCATGTCCATACGATGACACATGGAAGATCCATACTGCCTACATGGAATGTACGTTGAAGGTACATTGGCAGTGATTGGGTTGACAACTCAGTAGACAAGTGGACCATTGGGTAGTTGACACATGGCAATTTTGAGGGTGTATGGTACGGTGCCATGTGGCACTCCTGTATTGGTTATGTGGTTAGAAAAATTTTGGAATCCAACAATTTTGAACCTAAGACCTCCTATCTGAGAAAATACCTCGCATAGACTGGGCTACCAGCCCACCTACCGGATGTTTATTAACACTCTATGGCACAGATTGTATTTAACTTTGTAAAGGGTGCTAGTTTGACGGAGTTAGGGCTGGGGCCTAGCTCCAGCCTCGATACATTACCATTCGACCATACAATATAACCCTAGTTCCTCCATTGTTTGCACATGGATGGTTAAACTTGTTAGCCCTTGGTTTCAATATTTTTCCATAGGACCTGGTTATTTACCATAGTGTGCAGACTACAGATGGGGACTAGTGTTCAACAACACAGGTCTTCCAACAGAGGATGAACACCTTCAGTAACCACTCACATAACTAGATCAAAGATCAACACATCGATTTTTTCACGTGGTAAAACCCCTACTGGGAAACATCCATGACCCCATCCAACGCGGCCACTTGGAGCAGTTTATTAATGCAAAGAAAAATATTACAGAGAGATTTTACAAGAGATTTTCTCACAATCGATCATCGACAAATGATCCTCCATGCTATTTAAATAGATATCATGGACCAATCAGGTGTTAAGCCACGGATCAATGGTCATTAATATTGAGGAGAGTATGAACTGTCAAATCACTCTATGACGGGAACATATTGTGACCATCAAATTTCCTAATAGCAAATGCATACTAATGCATACTAAAGAAACACACTAGAAAACACACTTTTGCCTAACAACATAATAAACCAAGTAGATCTTACTAACTCCTAAGTGTATAAATATCCTAACATCCCCCCTTAAGAACAACTTGGGATAGGATTGAAGGATTTACAATAGTGACACAATAGGAGAAGGAAGGAGGCATTAGAGCCTATCCCCCCTTAATGACAACTTCCTGAACTCCTAACATAGATCGAAGTTTGGAA
>JASDQU010752376.1:30844-44376 GCA_032191745.1 Picea mariana | reverse complement strand
ACTCAAATCATCTCGAATCATCTCTCTGAGATGATCCATCCTCTTCTACTTTCCCGTAGATTTCTAATGACCATTACCGGGCTCTAATCCAACCTTTGGTTTACAAGTTATGGCTTCCCAAAGTCCTTTGTCCATTCGTTGGTTGAGGACCACGTGGTGCCCATGTGGACCCATCTCATTCATACCATTTCCAGGTTCTTACCTCCCATAGGGATGGTTCATCCACCATCCAAAACAATGGTGAGACTTTGACGTTCAACGCTTCGACACTAAACGTCTGTTCTGTTTTCTTTTCTGCACACATGTCCTCTAGAATCCTAAAATATCACCACGTGGTTTCATCCTTCGGTCCCTTCACCCTTCCCACAATGCTGCATCCCAAACCCATGGAGTCCCGAAGTCCCTAACTCCGAAGAGTCCACTCCTGTACGGGGTGACATTCTAGATGCGACGACGAATACTGGTAGGTCCTAAATACTCCTACCACCACATGGACCAAACAGATAATTTCTAGAGATGACATGCGGTGAGGCAGAGAGAACATGTGGCCCCTACAATGGGTGACACATGTCATGTCTTAATGGGCATGTAGGATCGATGAAACATCTGGATCCAAGTGACACATGGCACATCAAATGTGGGTCCATTTCACCCTAGGTGATGTCATCATATCACGTCACCCCAGACTGATTTCCTTCCAAGTCCTTCAATCTTACAGTCATGGTGTATCCACGTAACCCCTGGATCTATGGCCTCCATTACTTCGTAACTTCGACATTCGGGCAATTCATGGTGTGACTCCCTCTTTTCTCCTAGAGTGGTCAATGTCGGTTTGACCTTGGATTAAATCCAATGGCCAGAGAAGATCTCGAAGGATACCTAGATTTATGGTTCTCGTTACTTCATAGCTCCAACCTTCGGGGGTTTCGGCTTTATGGCCACTTCACTCTCTCGAAGTAGGACTTCGCCAAAGAACTGTACACAGGTCCCTCGTCTAAAGGATCAGACGTTTAAGAGGGGTTATTAACGAACTCCCCATATCCATGGCTCTCATCACTTCGTGACTTCAGTGTTTGAGAATTTTTATGATATAACATCTATTTTCTCCCGAAGGAAGACTTCGTCAAAGTCACCTCAAAATTGATCCAACGACCAAGGAGGCTCTTGAATATTCTCAAATCGGTGGTTCGTGTTACTTCATGATAACTGAATGGATTAAGGTTTAATAGTGGGGCAAGTCTATCTATCCCGGATAAGGAAACTGCCAAGCCTTAGTTAACCTTGTGGGTAACCGTAACTATCAGTTGCCTTCATCCAATTTACAAATGGTAAGGTCAAAGTACTCTGGAGTTCCAAACTCCCAGAGTTCTGAAGCTAGAAATAGTTAGCTCCTTTCGAACCTAGCATAAAGTTCCTAGTCCTTGGTCACATGGGTCCTCTGGAAACTCTTGTGGCATATGCACTAATTTCTTTAGCCGTAAATGGATTAAGTACATGGGCATGATCCCTTGGTCATATGGTGAAGAGTATATAGGAGGGGCCCTCCTTCCACAGGTTCTGAACTGGAAATTCTCGCAAGGGAAGATTCAAGATATCGACAAGACTTAAACATTTCTATAAATCCCACCCCGACCCTCTTGTAGGATTAAATCCCACGACTCGTTAACTGCAAAATTGAGGAAAGAAAATGACCATTCAAAATCATGAGTTCACAGGGAGATAATACATACATCTTCCTTATTCATTCAATAAAGAAATCATTCATAGAAATATGAATATATGTATTCAACCATCATTTCCATTTCAATAAATAGATTATGAGGATACTTATTAGAAAACTATATTTCATGAAGCGACTGCTGAAAGGGGTGAATGTTTCCACCCAACCATAGACACAAACACTCCTAACAAATTTACCTCTATCCACCCCCGAGCTATACCACGATGCTCTGAGAGAGACTCTTTCTTCTTACTCAGGAACAATTAGGGACGGAGGTTACTCTCCTCCTCCCATGAAATCCTGACAACAAGTTTTCTCTGTACCAAACAAGGAGGTCTTCCCAAGTGATTCCATAGTCACTCATTAGCCTCATTTATCAACTTGTTATGAAAACCTTGCCAACAACTTCTTACACCCAGAACGAGCTTATTTCCAAGTTTTTCCTCGAAGTAGAGAGCTGCAAGCGCTCTTTTCTCTTCTTGAGATTGATTTTCGTCTCTGCTCTCTTAATAGATATGCTTTCTCTCTCACCTCTACCCACGAATTACCTCTTTCTTTCCTTTCTCAGCAAGGTTGCGTCAGTCTGAAACCCCAACTCATGGTCAGGTCTGGAGGTCTTACAAATGGGTACTCTGCCCCATCTCCTCATTAACTATTGAGGAGGACTCTTCAAGCTACCACTCTGACTGGTAATTCATATCTAGGTTAGAGGATTGTTCTAAGTCATTAAATCCAATAAGGTACTGGTTTGGTGGGGGTCATCTAAAACATTCTTGGTTCCCCTCACCATCTCTCTCATAACATCCATGATCTATCTTGGCAAATCCCCTTTTCAACAATTATGAAACACTTAACCATTTTCAATTAATAACAGAAAATGCATACATTGGCCTTTTATGCAAAGGTCCATCAAATCAAACATTCACACATATATAGTCTGCCAAATTCTCTTGGCCAATTATAGTTATATTTACAAACTGGGGGAAAACATGGGTATTACAAAGAACAACACTTAAACACAATACAACATAATTTTACCTGGAAACCCAATGCAGGAACCACATACTTTTTTTCTTAATTATCAAAGAGTACACTCATTGGAAGCACCAAATTCATATTTCCCGAGCTACAACTAGAAGGAGGCTCCAACCCTCTATTTACAGGCTTCAAATTGAAGGAAGATCCAACTCCCTAATTTATCGGCTCCGACCACAAGGATGTTACAAAACCTTTTCCTTGCCCTATCCAACCACCCTAAAATAGAAATGTAGAGCAATTTGTCACTACCTCTATCACTGCAATTGATAACCTATTGTTGTTGTTGTTGTTTATACTTATGTTGCTACTACTGATTTCAATATCTCATCAAGACTTCAATCTACAAATGAACTAGTGGATTAGATATATGATATTATGCTTGTCTTCTTCATAGATCCGTGACCTGTACACTGTCTTCTCGTGGATGTCCGTGCTTTTCCCTTCTGCAACTCATGGATTACCTCAGAGACACTTCCACAGTAACTTTTATTTTGTACACTCGGCTCCTGTAAACTTATCCCTTTGTTGAAATTTGTTTCCTTCATCTCAATTCCTCGGATCTTCCAATCTATATTCATGCACAAAATATTTGATTGACTCTTCTCTTTATATATGTGTTTCCTATGAGGATCTTGTTAAAAAATGTAGGGATTTATGAGAGTCATAACTTTTGACTCGGTTACTCGATTGCGATGAAATTTTACAAGGAGTTGTGTCTTGAAGAGTTCACTGTTGTGCCAATCTAATTTATCAAATCATAATCGATTTTGACACTTTTCGCGAGCCAAATTCCTTCATATGATGCCTCAAATTTGAGTTTTATTGTTTTGCAGATTTTTTTTTTTTTATTTTTTTTTTAGTTATCTCTTAGTTTATGCATGTAATCAGAAAATCAAATTGATGAATAGTGTCACTATAGTTAGCTCTTATTTATTGGTCAATTTTAGATTCATCAGAGAATTTTCTAAAATTAGTTGTTTTTTTTCAAGAATTTACCTTTTTCCTAATTTAGGGCCAACTCATAATGTCTTGCTAACTTTTATTTATAGTTACTTTAACATGTAATTTTCATGCATCTTGTTAACTTATGTTTACAACTACTTTACCTTGACATGCAACTTCTTAACTTATGTTCAAGGGTTGACTTCTATGACAACCAATTTTTCAACAACTAATATTTCAACAATAGGATGAGAATATATGGACTTTTCTAGAGTGCGATGTACCTTGATTACATTGAGGCATGCTAGTTATATTACCTTGGAATCAATAAATTGACAAATGATGAATATACTCAGCCTTTTGTTTTACATTCTTCTTGAACCAGGTGATTGTTTTATGTTTTTTTATATAAAGGCCGACATATACTACTTATTTATTAGTAGTGCATGTTGGGCCATCCTTGCATTGGCAAAGGAAATAGAGAAAAACTCAAGGAATAATAGGGAGTAGGTAGTGAAAAACATTATTACCCTTCAAGAGTATTGTTGTAATCTAGGCAATCTACACTAAGATGGATATATCCAGAAGACTGGCCTCGATAGATACTCTAGGATCGAAAAAATCCTTGAAGAATGGATAATTAAAGTCCAATTACTGAAATTGTTGTTGAAGGAAAAAATTGTGTGTGCTCGTCACTCAAAAGTGGATTGTATGCCCAAATCCAAAGTTGAGAGAGTTGACCAGGTGTGTAGATTGAGCATCAACCAATGTTAATTGAATTCTATAGTTGACTCAGTCATCCAAGTTTGAATACTTTCCATGCTAGTTAGAATTAATCTATGATTCATATGTTGAGTGTTTCTTGTTGGTTGTCAAAGGAAGCAGACCATGATTCTATTCTCTTGGTGCATATTTCCTTTATTAATATAGAATGATTGTAGACTAGTCGGTAGAATCATTCGTGTTGAAAGAAGAGTGTTGTAGGAAAACCTCCCTACGGACAGGTAGATTGCCTCAAAGAGATAGACCCTACTCTAAGACAGAAAGTGCTTAACGTGGACATTGACTTCCTTTCAAATCTACACAAACTAACACATGAGAAGGAAGGAGAATAGCGGTACCTTTTTATCGGTGTTTGTCCCTGCACGCTCCAAATCAAGCTCTAGACTCTTGCTCCTCGTTGAGTCCTGTAAACAAACAAAGTACAACCGCTTCCTACTCTATTGATGTTAGCTTGAAAATAGATCTATCTATCAACGATAAGTTCATGTAAGATTAGACACAAACTAGAAAGAAACAAGCCAAGAGTGTCATATTAATGAGAATAATGACAACAGTACTTACAATCGTAGATGCGATTGCGACAGCTTCGTCAAGTCCCCTTCGTCTAACCCTTGTTCGAAAGATCCATAACCTGGATGATAGCAACTTCACTGATCACTTCTCCTTTGACTGACTGTGTGTTTCCTATGAGATCATAGGTTTCATGCTAGCAATTCTTCCTCCTTTTCACCACCCTAGAGCCTGCTTATATAGGTTAAGAGGAGCTTAACCTCTTGAGTTATCTTTAGAACAAGTTGAGGGATTCCCTCCTTGGATCAAGGATCTTCTGATGGAACCAAGAATTCGAATGCAACTGCCTTCTAATCTTGAGATATCCTCCCCTTATTCTCCTCAACGGGCCAACTAGTGCCTCAGATTAGGTAGCACTCCCTCAAAAGGGGCATCAGAGCGCTATAGTGCTCCCCAGGAAGCTTGAGGGGCGCGCCAACGCTCCAGAGATGGATAGCGCTCCTTCTGAAGGGAAAACAAGCGTTATAATGCTCCCTGAAACCTTATAGGGGAGCGCCAGCACTCCTAAGGTTGATGTAAGGGAGCGCTCACCCTCGAAACCTTTGCTTAAGAGCTCTTCTCAGGTGATAAAAGTTCCTTGACTTCATTTAATCATTTTCCCTCTTCCAATCAAGTGTATGAGATGTCTTAGGTGCCTCCTTAGTGTCATCATTAAGGCAGTATGCTTGAACGACATTTGCGACACTTGCAAAAGTTGTAAGGAACATGCAACACTTACGACACTTATCGAAGTGAGCAATATTGAGGTGTAACAAAGAGACCTTGTGTTCTTTCCTTATTTACATTATTTTGACACTTGTTAGTTTTAAAGACTATCACCATTTTCCGAGGTTGTTCATTTTTCACTTAATAAACCCTATTACATTTATTTGTCAATCTGGTTCATAAACTTTGAGTTGTAAACACAATTTGTGTAGGTAGATAAATAAAGACTAAGCTATCATATCTATATAATATGATCAAACATCAAAGAATAAGGAAAATAATTAAGAAATCTCAGACAGTCTCACTTATGTTCATAGGAATGATATTAGATATGGAAAGCGTTAAATGGATCTGCACATTATGTCCAAATAACTTATCAATGCATGAATATGACTATGAATTGTTTTCATCTTCAATACTAGTCAATGAATGTTTAAAACATCTATGTGCAAAAGAATTGAAATGCTACTGAGAAATAAACCATATCCAACAACCAACGACTAGTTCTCTAATCTAAATCTCCTTAAGAGACTTATGATGCGGTCTTTCACCTAATATTTTTAAGGGTTCTTTCTATCAGAGATAAAGTTAAATTTAAGAACCATGGAATTCTAGTTATTGTTATCAATCAAACAAATAATGAAATGTAAAGGAAAATAACATTACCACTAATTACTCACATCATTAACCTAAGCTCAATCTCTGCAATCCAAAAGAATTATTTAATTAATGATTAATCATTCAAGAATGGAAGTACATCAACAAAAGTAAGGAGTGCAATTAACTAAACAAACTATGAAATAATACATCACAAATGAATGAAATAAACCTCTCTTGTTCAAGAATGAAATCAAAGGCTGAAAACAGAATAATTGCATAAATAAAATATCCACACAAATTACCTAGCAACAATACATCAAAGTTGAGTGATTTTAGGTTGGTAAGCCCTCCCAACTAGATAGAGAGCTAATTAAAAGAAAATCTTACACAACTACACTAAACAAAATGATAAAGAAATATGTTTTATCATTAATCAAATGATGTTACAAAAATAATATCATCATTACATAGTTCTCAAGCTCTGAAACAATATAACAATCATAATCTCTGTGTTCGCTCCTTCTCATTACAATATGAACTAATACATATAGAGACACATTCTACCATAATTACAACAAAATGCATGTACAAATCACGTTCCCTATTTCTCATAAACAAAATGGTGATTTTAGACACTCGATAAGTTGGTTGTAACTATCATATCACTCCTTTACTAATCAAATAGCTCATAGTGATCTTCATACTATTCGTATGACATGGAGTGCATATGAATAGTATCCTCCATATCGTGAGAATAGATTTCATTGTCAAAGGGGGTTTTATTACCAACTTGTGCACAAGGAAATTGTCTGCACACTTGACCAAAGGATTGTGCCTCGATAAACAAGCCTAAGTGTGATCTTATGGACACCACACGATCTGTAATTGGTCCTCTTTAAAACCTAGGTGGTTGATCTGCAACAAGAATCTTGGACATATGCCAATGAACACGACTTGGTACCGAAATGCACTTTTGGTATTGGAATGAATGTGTGGTACTAGAAGTGAACTAAAGTACCAGAAATGAGATGAAAAAAATCATTAACACATGTCTTGTGAAATATGAGCATCTTAAAATGTTGATTCAATAAATAATGTATGAACTTTTGTAATGCATACACCATAGCCAAAACCTTTCCTCTATGTTGTATTATAATTTTGTTTGGACTCTGAGAGTTCCCTACACGCAAATGCTATTGGGTGATCTATGTCACTTCTCCTTATGTGTTGTGTTGCTACTGCTCCAAGTGATATTGAAGAGGCATCCACATGAACATGGAACTCTTTTAACCAATCTGGAAACACCAAAATTGATGTTGTCACTGTTTTCTCTTAAGATGTCCAAACTTTGTTGTCACCCATCATTCCATTGAAACATAATATCCTTATATAACAGTTTCTCCACTAATGGTTGGTTGGTACTGCTCCAAGAGATATTGAAGAGACATCCAAATGAACATGGAACTCTTTTGACAATCTGAAAACACTAGAATTGGTGTTTTCACCATTTTCTCTTTTAAGATGTCCAAACTTTGTTGGCATTCATCATTCCATTGAAACATGATATCCTTATTTAACAGTTTCTCCATGGGCACAGTTTCTCCACGAATGGAGCATGACGTTCGACAGAGAATGACGAACGAACCTGGTCGAAAAATCCGTCTAGGGGTCGCCCTAGTCGGCTGGTGCCGTCGATCGAATCATAAAAGAGGATCAGATTTAATACCATATTGACGACATTTCATGGTCACTCCAGGCTCACCTCCATTACCAGATAATATTAAACCGTGGGGTGTTGTAGGTCAAAGAAAAATCCAAATATTGTGAAACTCTTTGGAGAAATCGAGAACTCAGATGTTGGTCGGGCAGAGATACTGAACACCGAGTTACAGTAAATGGAACATGTTCCTTACCATATTGCATTGAAAAGCTCGATTTTTTGGTATCAACTTCTGCAGAGATGCTATGTCAGAGAGACGAGGCCGCCCTGGCAGTGAAGGACTGCCCTGCCAATATGAAAGCGTGGGCTCATGGGGATGTAGAAGCCTATTTGGATGCATCGACGGTTCTCTCATCGATGGTTCTCTCAGAATTCACATGCCAAAATCTATGGGAGTGGGTTAACTCGGGAACAATTTTTCTTCCATCTGGTAGGTTTTTAAGCTGTATTCTTTTAAATTTTTTTGTTCATCTAGAATTCTCATTGATTTTTTTATTTTTTAAGTATGTCGGTTGATTTAAGATAAAACAAAAATTCTAAAATAAAATTTTGAAATACATGCAACTTTGATCTATGTGAAACTCAAACTATCCTAAAAATCTGAAAAAACACATACATCTTAAAAATAACCATGGTTGAATTTGCGAAAAAGACCATTATGAACATGGACATGCTCATAACGTGTTCTTTATATGTGAGAGTACATGGAAAGAATTGGTGGAAGCGTTTGAAGAAAACCCAGATATTGACCATGAGAAAGAAGGCGTCTAAATCGAATGCCAAAGAAGACAAGGAAGCGTTCTGCGGATGGATATGGCCATATATTTTTAATAAAGAATTATCAAAAAGAAAAATACTCTACAACATATAACTGAGAATGACAGATAACTTAGAAAAATCAATAAATAATTATTGAGTTGATGTTGACAACATATAAGATTAACTATAATCACTTTATAAAAGTAGTTATATAAAAGTAGTTATATACACGTGTTATTAGTTTGGAAAAGTGAATAAATAGTTTTGATCAATCTATATCAACCACTTTTATAAAGTAGTTTTGAATAATTGACAAGCCAACATATTTTAAGGACCAACTTTAATATATTAATACATAATTAATGTATAATTTAAATATTAAATTAATAAATATATTATATTAATAAATTAATGTATATATATATATATTAATGTTCTATTAATATAATATAATGTAATATATAATAATAATGTATAAAATAAAATATTAATTTATATTAATATATAATGTAATACATTAATAATACATTACATACATCAATAAATACAATAGATTATTAAAATATAAATATATTAATAAAGTAGTAATAGTAATATAGTGACTTTGACTTTAATGTAAAGTATAAATTAAAGCACTAATTTGTATTAATATATAATGTAACATATTAAATTATTAATACAATAATAATGTATTAATACATCAAAGTAGTAATTTTAGTTTTAATGTATTTAATAATTCATTATTAAAATATAAATTAAAGAACTAATTTATATTAATATATAATGCAATCTATTAAATTATTAATACAATAATAATGTATTAATACATCAAAGTATACATTCACAATTGATTGGTAAAATCATTAATACATTAATATAATGTATAAACTAAAATATAATTTACATTAATTAATGTATAAAGTAACATATTAATTGTTTGATACATTAATGTATCAATTAATTTATACATTACTATATTATTAACTAATAAAATGTCAAGGTATTATTACACTAATAATGTAAATTAATTATTAAATTAATAAATATATTATATTAATATATTAGTGTAATATATAATTGTAATGTATAAAATAAAGTATTAATTTATATTAGTGTATAACGTAATAATGTAATACATTACTAATACATACATTATATCAATAAATACAATAAATTAATAAATTATTAATACACTAATAAAGTAGTAATACAATAACCTTAACCTTAATGTATTTAATAATTCATTATTAAAATATAAATTAAAGTACTAATTTGTATTAATATATAATGTAATATATTAAATTATTAATACAATCATAATCTATTAATACATTAAAGGTTGACAATTGATTGATACAATCATTAATATATTAATATAATGTATAAACGAAAGTACTAATTTACGTTAATGTATAAAGTAACATATTAATTGTTTGATACATTAATGTATCAATTAATTTACACATTAGTACATTATTAATTAAAGTATCGATGATAATGATGATGATTAACATCCACTAAGACCGAGTTGGACTATCGAACCTTAAGAGGGTAAGTGATTACTTGTGATTCTTTAGAATTTTGTTTTTGTGCTAAAAAAGCATTAAGAAAAGATTTTCAAAATTACCATACTTTTGTTGAGTTAAGAGGTTAGGAAGGTTAGTAGTGTGACAAATATTTTGAAAATGAGATCTAATATGGGTATAGGCTGGACAATCTAAGAGAAAGTGCTTTTCATCTTCAACCTTCTTAGTGTCACAAAGGTGACACACTCTTTCATCCCATGACATTTTAGGAATTGACAAATGCCTGGTTTCACTATGAAGCTCGTGAGAATTTGTTCTTATCTTAGCAATGCTTATTTTTTTCTTTACACTTGGCAAAACAGATAGATAATTTTGATCTTCTAGATTAGGGTTGATTACATCTTTATAATACCTTAATTTTATTTTTTCCTATAACTCTTTATCACACCACATTTTCTCCTTAAATTTTGATTTAATGTTTTTTTTAATAATATATTTATTCTGCAAAATGTTGTCTTCCATGCTTCCCCAAAAATTTAGTCAAGATCGGGTATCTTTATGCCATCCTCGCTTGAGTCGATGGTGGTTATGACTTAAATTTGAAGAAAGTTTAGGAAGCCTCTTGTCTTCCATGTTGTTGAATTTGTTCTTATACATTAGGTATCTAGTCATAGCCATGCTCTCAATGGTGGAGAGGCTTGTTTCTAAGAGGAGGATGGGATAGGGCATATTTCCTTTAATTTTGAGATTATAGGTTATAAAATTCTTTTGTATTTTCTCTATCTTTCTCCAGGATTCAAGAGAGATACTACAACCCCAGACTTCACATCCATAAAGAATAACAGGTGTAACAAGATTCTCAAAGAGGATTTTCTTCTTATCTCAACTCCAAAGATCAGTTGATTTATAATAGTTTTCAAGCCCATAATAAGATTTCCATCCCCCAATAATCCTTTTCTCAATGCTATAATTTCAAATGAGCTTGTGGTGAATATCAATTCCAATATATGTGTATGAAGTCACTTCCTCCAAGTTGTTGTTGTCATATACGAAGTTATCATAAGGGATCTTATTGGATTTAATAATCATGACCTTAGTCTTATTAGTATTAACAATCATACCCATATTGAAGAAAAAATCCTTGAGGATTCTTAGTTGGTTTTGAAGATAATGGGGACTCCTTGTCATAAGAACGATATCATCGACATAAAGAAGGAGATTGATGACTATACCAGTAAGTGTAGGGCCGACACAACTTTCTTTTTACAAGCAATCTTCTAACTTGTCAATGTATATGCCAAAAAGGGTAGGGGACAAGGGACAACCTTGTTTGACTCTAATATTGCAGTTAATCTCTTTTGACCAGCCCTCAATGTTTTTAAATTTAGCAATAACATTCTCATACATCCTTATTGTAGCAGCCCTCAACTCGAGAGGCACTTTTTTCTCTTCCAACCTATTCCAAAGGTTTTTCCTAGGAACCATGTCAAAATCTTTTCTAAAGTCAACAAAACAACAACAAAGATTGATTTTAGTAATGTGGAACTCCTCTGCAATGATCCTAAAGGTAACAAAATGGTCCACAGTTGAATGATATCTCCTAAACCCGACCTGGCCTTTAGCTCTTTTACCGTGACTTTCTAGCCAAAGGCTAATGTTCTTTTCCAAAATAATTCCATAAATCTTGGCTAAAATTGGGATAATCATAATGGTCCTATAATTAGAGGGAATGTTTCTATCCCCATTTTTAAAAATAGGAACAATGAGGCTTTGTGTCTAGGATTTAGGGAATCCCTGCTTGACTGCTAAATTAAAGAGCTTTTGTATGTGAGGGATAAGGATTGGCCCTCTGATATTAAAATTTTTATCTTGGTATCCTTCAATGTCCTTAGCTTTCCCATTTGCAAGTTGCTTAACCTTGAACTCTATGTCATCTAAAGAAAATACTTCTTCCTTTTTAGGGACAACAGGAATGGTGTCCATGGAATTAGGGAACTCATAAAGACTTTTAAGGTAGGAATTTCAGTCCCTTAAGGGAATCCTATTATTTTATTTAGTATTGCGTTTTAAAATTTGGCTCCAGAACTTCTTAGGATCTGTAACGTCTCCAATCGTTATGACAATAAGTGAAGCAGAAAGTGAATGTTTTTTTTGTTTTAGGCAGGAAGGCAGTGACGAAAAATGGTCACACCACACAGACTGGCGACGAACACAAGTACATAGATCAAGCATCAAACAACTACGACTCCACGCGCTAGTGCAAGAGCAATGGGGCGAAGCATGCATTAAACAACAGATAGGATGACTACCCGTTCGACACAACATGACCATGCCTACAAGATAAGGGACCACATCCACAATCCCAACACAGTGGTCTCGACGAATAAACACTGGAACCTCTAAGGCACGCCATACCCAACACATGAAGGTGTTACAACCTAGGAACCAACATCAATTACAACGAACGACGCCCACATCGGGAAGCACTAGACCCAAGGCCTAGTCAGCACACACCCTTTCAGTCATGCGCGCAATGACCCAATCACAAAGAATAATGCTTCCACCTGGAGACAAGTGCAATTGTAACTAAGGCACAACAATCACTCAACCTTAAACTGTGACATGATCCAAACACCAAAAGTCCCAACTTCAATGTCAAGAATAGACGCAACGATAAACGAACCACTCAATGACCAACTGGAACGGATGCAGGATAGCCATGATCAAAATAATTTAAATTGCTCAAGGAACTAGATAGCTTTCTTGTTTTTTACAAGGCAGTCACCTAAGGTCTGACAATAGATAACCACCCGCCACACCAATTTGACCCAAAGCATAGAATGCAATCATCCCCTAACAAATGTGCCTAGAACCCAATAATAATACAAGCTCAAGTGATTAATTGAGGTGACCAATCATAATTATTGTTCAATTAAAACAACTTCGAGCATCTTCTACCCTTCCTATCAACTGATTATGGCTAAAAGAATCAACTAAACTTAACCTTTCCAGGTTGATATCAGCAAGAACAAATTCTTTCTTACCTTCTATCTTAAAATTTAATCCCTTAGAAATATGATGGGAACGAAGCATCTTAAATGATTAATTATCATTTAACAATTTATCATCTAAAAATATCAGTGCTCCCCTATCAACCTCGACATTAACC
>JASDQU010752375.1:11595-37338 GCA_032191745.1 Picea mariana | reverse complement strand
ATACTTGGATACATAAACAGTGAAGAAAACAGTCTGTATAGACTTACTGTGTTTAAAACAGAATTCCTTCTAGATCTAGTTCGGACCGTATAAAATTCCATTTGTATATATAAGTACAGAACAGAGGTTATCTATACATCATAACCTAATATGAATAATTATACAGAGTCATAGTCCTCACCATTTATCGAAGTAGGCTGAGACAAGTTTGGAATATCAATATAAGCATACAGTATTGAATAATCATATACAGTAACATATTCATACATAGAATATCGATATATATGTTCAGATCTATACAAAGGTCTGATATTCGGGTTTTTCTCCTTTTCAAGGAGTCTGTTTTTGGTCCATATATAAATCCCCTAAAAGAAAACATAAGTTCCTTTCCTTACATTGCACGATTGTAATTCGGACTGTAAATATAATAGACAATAAAATACAAATTGGAACACAGTGTGAAATAGTAAAGGGTATAGGACTAAAACTAGAAAATCGATGAAACTCGTCTCCATAAGATCCAAGAAGAAAAATCAATACGGAATAACTATCCTTAGAATTATGTTGATATATTTTTCTAGAATTGTTCATTAAGAGACCAAATTGCTCGACAGAGGTCACTGTCCGTATTGCCCTAAAATCAAATACTCAACATATAAAAGTTAACCACATGCGAATTCATCCAGATATACATTAATAAGGTAAAAATCCCTTATGACCGTCGAACTTAAAATACAGAGATACAGGGCCGCGCTATCCCTTGAATAGACTCTACTCTTCATGACGCTCATCCTTCTGGCTTAAAATTATATCAGAAAAAGGAAGAAAACACCTAGGGTACTCTTTAAGAGTAACGAATTAAAACCCGAATACCTTTTGAGATTTTGACTAGGAGTCTGCGCCCGAATCTATGCGCGGTCGAAGTCCCTGCAAGGAATTTTTTTCAGGTTACATTAGTATTGTATAATAAAAGCAGAATGGACAGAACCTTTAATAGAATAATGAATGATAGGAAGAGTTTAATGAAATGTGGTACTCAACTCATGGTGGGAGAACTGGAGTCTTTTCCTCTGTCGTATCTGGTCATATAAACGTCCCAGGTCGAGGGGAGGATGGTCCAGGGATTTCTAATGGGTACCCTCGTAAACACAGAGCCCCATCATTAGATATTGGTTCCCAATCCTTTAAAGAATAAGAATGATAGTGTCAATATTAAAGAAAATTAATGCTTCAACCAAGAAATATCTATAAGAACGCTTTGACTTCGTAGACCTTCATACGAAACAAGCACGGATGTCTCCATGAGTACTGTAACTTTCTATAACTTTGACCCAAAATAAAAACGAATACACAATGAAGCTCTAGAACCTGTTAGGGACTTACGAAAGCATCTTAAGGGATATAAAGTTTTGATTAATACTCCAGATAGGAACTTAACGTGCAACACTACATGAGATACGAACGTATAAGCTATATCCGAATGGAAATAAAACGTAGGCAACTTAAGAAGTAAGAAGCTTCGAACAGGTAATACACAAGAAGCATTCTAAAGAATTTACAGTTGGGGCATCCTGCTTTAAATTATAGAATCGGTACCTATACCCAGAGGTTTACGCTTCAGGTAGCAGAGGAAATTCCGAGGGGAAGTCCAAACCCTGGACAATAATAATAATCCTCTCTCTCTCATCACTACACGTTTAAAAAACCTAAAGCTTAAAGAGCAGTCCAGTATACTGAAATTGCAAATTTCCCCATGACTAAAAGATACTTTCCACAGAGCCAAATCTTTGAAGGATAGACATTGTTTACAAAGAATCCGTAAGAAATAACAAATACTGGAATGACCAAAATCCCTCTCGACTTTTCTTATTCATTACAAACAACGACGAGAGTATCGTAACTTACCATGAAGATGGGTAGCTCCTACATATCTCACCAGGGGAAAACCTCCAAAGTGTCGACTACCATCGCAGAGGAGGAATGCGTAAGGAAGAAACAAAACCCTAAACTCTAGGTGGGAGAACCCCAATGGAGCATTAACCATTAATACACAGACTGATAGTAGGAGTACGAAGGCACTATCCGACCATGTGACATAACAGAGGTGGCATAAGTGTATTGAATACAAGGTGAGTGGTGGCCTCGGAATGCGAACTCACAGAGCCTCCATTAATAGACTGGACAGAGGGTTATTAAGTCCGACTGACAGAAAAACCCTCAGACTTCTTGTCGAGTTAATGAAATATCACGACTCGCTCATTGTTCAGTTAAGATGATTTAGTTCGTTAGCCCTTCAATTGGACTACGGGGAGGGTCAATTAGGATTAGAGTGAGTCGAAAGTTATGTACATTTAAATGCTTACAAGTTGCAACCCTTAACCCTTGAGTTTCTCCTTTTGTAAAAGTAAATTGTTTCGTATTCAAGTAAGGGACCACACATAGGGGTGAGGGTTAAATTGTTTATAGGACTAAAAGTCCTCTATGTGTCATAAATGTATAGATATAATTGTATTATGTCTATTAATAAGATGGAAGGTGATGCCAAAGTCAGTTATTAAATAGGAGAAGGAGGTTCATAGTAGTTCAATTGTCATTAATAACTTCATTGTTTAAAGACTAGGAGAAGTAATGTTTCCCAAACATACTAATAAAAAAAAAAATATTTTGGGTAAATTGGGGTACATTACAGGTCCATTGCACAGCGCGTGAGATAGACAACCCGGTTGATAGAAGGGCTCGTTCCATCAAAGATAACCCTGTTCCTTTCCACCCAAATGTACCAGCATGCATAAGTTGGCAACGATGGTAGGATGGGATTTTGTTTGGCCCATAAGTTTAGGGAATCAGCAATAGTAGCACCACTCCAACCGCTCTCCACTGCCATCGCTTGTTTTAGATCCCTCCAAAAAGACCTGGAAAAAATACTAGTTAGAAAAATATGTTTTGTGGAATAACCATCAAATTTACACAGAATGCAGATGCCTGGGCCTTGCCAACCACGCTTTTGTAGATTTTTCCATGAAAGGACTTTATCAGCTGCTAACAACCAGGAGAATAATTTTATTTTCAGGGGACAATCCCACTTCCAAATCTTCTTTCTCCATCTTTCTTGAGTCTTTTCCCAAAGATAATTTAACATGGCTACATATATGTTCTTCGACGTGATAACACCCAACTTGTCTCCTCTAGTCCAGATCAATTCATCAGGTTTGTTGTCAAGAGAGATACCCGATTCTACCAGAAGATCTCTGTAGTGGTTCCATTCCTAACTAAGATTATGAGATAAATTTAGATCTTCGTTACTAAGCCACCTCTTTCCTATACCAACACCAAAAGTCTGGGAAGTTGCTTGGTAAAGGAAGTAAATGCTTCTAAGATTTAAACTATGTATAATCTCTTCAGATAAAAAGGATCCCTATCCCATGCCCAGGATCACGTCTTTACCCAAAATGATAGAATGGCCTCTGCCTAGTTTCCAAGCCAACCACCGTAGAATAATAGGTAAGGTATTGCATAAGTTTTTCCAGGTTTGTGAGACTTTTTGGCAAAGAGGATCCACATATTGAAGTCAGGTCCAGACTGGGAAGTGTGGATAATATTTATCTTTTAGAACATTTTGCCAAATCCTTGTCTTTGTTAATGCTCTCAACATCATGTTTGTTGCCAACATCCTACTAAACAACATGATATTGCGCAGGCCCCAACCACCGTGAGACTTTGGCTTCAAGACCGCCATCCAGTTACAAAGATGGAACTTTTTCTTCTTTTTCCCACCTGACCACAGAAAAGTAAAACAAATCTTACGGATGGTATTCAGAATCAAATTCGAAACATGAGCCAGAGCTAACCAGTCCACTGGTTGCGTTTCAAGAACTTCCTTAAGAAGCACAAGATGACCGCCCAAAGTTAACATATTGTTTCCCCAATGGTTTATCCGAGACTCAAATTTTTCTATTAACCAATACCAGTCTGAGGTTTTGTAGTTGGCCAATTTAAGAAAATAACCCAGATAGTAAAATCCAAGATCCAAATCTTTGCTAGAAAAAGAAAAAACATCCGTGATGTCTTTTAGAGAATCAATATTTACATTTGAATGGAGAATAATAGATTTTTGAGCATTTATAATCATCTTAGACGCCTTGCAGAAGTTCTGTAGAATGCCCTGAATAATCTTCCATTTGAATAGCGAAGCTTTTGATAGAATCAGAATGTCGTCTACAAAGAGGAGCTGAAGTATATTAATATTTTTGCATACTTTTATACCTGAGAGAGAACCTTCATCTTTTTCTTTGTTTAGTGCTAGACTAAGCCCTTCCATCATCAAGATGAAAAGGAGGGGTGACAACAAACATCCCTGATGGAGACCTTTTTTGCAGCTAAAACAATTTGTGGGTTCACCATTTATTAATACAGCATAGTTTGTGGAAGATACACACGCCATTATCCAGTTCGTGGTTTGGAGACCAAAACCACACTTTAACAGTAGTAATCAAAGATAGTCCCAGTCGGTGCAATCATAGGCTTTTTTCAAGTCTAGTTTCAGAATAATTGATTGTAACTTCTTGTTTTTGATGCTATGTAAACATTCTAGATCCGTCCCGATGGCATCTAGGATTTGTCTTCCTTTGAGGAAGCCCAATTGTTCCATTGATAAAGATTTTGATAGAATCAGTCTTAATCTATTGGTGATCACCTTTGCAATGAGTTTATAGCACAAATTGCAAAGAGCTATCGGTCTGTAATCCATAAAGCCTAATGCTTTATTTCCTTTTGGTATCAGAGCAATGAAAGTAGAATTTATCATGTTTTTCACCTTCCCCTTGATCCTTGAGTCCACCACGTATTCTAAAAGGTCTTGGCCAACCATATCAAAGAAAGAGAGGAAGAAATCTGATGTCCAGCCATCTGGACCAGGACTCTCGTCTTTTGCAAATGTTTTCGAAATGCATAATAGCTCCTCCTTTGTAACAGATTGTTCCATTGATTTTTTATCTTCCTCACTAACAAAAGCCTCGAAGAGTCTGACTGTGTTTAATTGACTTATGATTGAAGTATGACCAATGTCATGGTAGAAAGATTTTAAAAACTTTGAAGCTTCCTCCTAGATTTCTTTTTGTCCCGTGTAGGTCGATCCAAAATCATCATGAACCTCTCAAATAATTTTTTTATTTCGTCTGTAACTTGTGAAATTATGGAAAAATTTTGTGTTCTTGTCACCACTCTTTATCCATATTGCTCAACTTTTCTAACGCCACTGTTCCTCATCTACTAGAAGTAGTCTATTTCTAGCCTTTTCCAGATTTATCATTGATGGGTCGTAATGACCATTTGAATTTCCATTAAACATCTGATCATATTTAAATTTCAGAGCCTCGTCTATCTCTCGAAGATTACTAGTGTCTCTTATGTGTTTGTTCTTTGCCCATAATTTTACACGGCTCTTTAGCTTTGTGAGATTTTCCACGAGTCTCAATTGAGCGTCTTGGATGCTCGATAATTCAAAGTCCTGCCAAATGTTCTCTGCCACATTGGCGAAACCTTCTTCTGCAATCCATCGCGGATTGAATTTGTAGGGGAAAGAAACCTTTTGAAATCCCTGACCAAGTTCTAAACAAATCGGAGCATGATCCGATATGAATGGGAGTTGTACCCATGACCTATACTTTTGTGAAGAGACAAGGAGCTCCTCCGCAATATAGAACCTATCCAACCTCTTTGAGATACTTTCAGCACCAGCTCGACCATTTTTCTAGGTTGGCAGAGGCTTGTTAGGGATCACATCTATGAGAGAATGCCTTTGAAAAAGTGATTTAAAGTAAACTGATAGTGGATCACGTGTAGCGTTATGCCCCCATGTCTTCGAAGATGAAGTAGTGAGATTTAAATATCCTGCTAGAATAATATTTTTTTTATTTAACAACCCTGCTACCTCCACCGATTCCCAGAGTTCCTTTATATTTTGGCATGGTCCATAGACATTCAGAAATGTGAGCTCTTTTTTATCTTCAGTTGTATAACCTGTCAAGAGTATACCACCCGTGCTTAGAAAAGGTTCAAAAAAGAAAATATTTGGATCCCAAGAGGCAAGCAGCCCTCCATATGTCCCCACTGCACTCACAACGCATGACAACCAATATGGTTTAAACTTATGGATGAAAAATCATTCTTTCTTCGTCGAAACCAATATTTCCTGAAGTAAAATAACACTAGGGGAAATAGTACTCAACAGTCTTCTCAGGGAGTTTTGTTTCAGGGGACCTCCCACCCCTCTGATATTGAGGGAAACAAAAATCATATCTTAGTCTTGGCAAAGGATTTTAAACCTCTAAGCGCCCCAATGTCGGATGAAGTGGATGGAGAAGGTTGTGTTATTATAGTGGCTCCCGCCTTCTTTCAAGAACTATGAGTTTTTAAAGGGGAAACCTCAAACCCCAAACCTCTGGACCAAGCAGGGTCGGCATTAGAAGAGCTAGGTAGCCCTTAATGATCGGAGAATCAAAACTTGTTAACCTTGCAGGCCATCGAAGACGCACCCGAAAAGGTAGGAAGTGGAGAGGACTATTTAAGCAGTGACCAGAAGGAACCATGTCTGCTAGAAGAACGTCTATAGCACTGTCGCTTAGATCAGACTCAATATATCCAGGGGCAGTCGGGGAGGCCAAAGAGAGAGTGTCCAGAGGTGGCTTTGCTAGCAATTCATCATTGGGATCCTTTGTTATAGGAAAAGAGTCTGTCACTTCTTTAAAAGGAGGGTTAGGAGGAAAAATAGTAGGAGAAGCCCTTGAGTGGGTGCCCGGGATGAGGTTAGGGGGATTTTCGACGCAGGGGTCTTTCGCAGAAGGAAGAGAGTCAGACACTGCAAGATGAGGGAGTAAATGGGATGTGACAGAGGACGCTCTAAAGAAATATGGAAAAGGAGACGTAAGAGAGGATTTCAAGTGTTGACGCTCCCATAGAGACAAGGATGAAAAAAACTTTGGACAAAAGAGTCTTAACTTACTTGTGAAAGAAAAATCATCTGAAGGGGAACCATCATAATCATCTGTAGCTTGGAAGATTGTAGAAGGTTCATACTCCTCCAAAGAAGTCACAGTAAGAGCCGAAGTATCCTCAGTAGTCTCCTCATCTGACAGGGGATGGAAGACTTGAGTACATTCCCTTCAAAGGTGACCAGTCTTCCAACAAAGGGAGCATCGAAACAACAAACCCAGATAGTCCAAACACTGAACGAAAAGAAAGCCTCACCATTCAATATCCAGTGAATCACAGAGACCCCCATGAATGTCAATTTCTACGAGAATTTTTTCCATTTTCTTGTTTGGAGAGAGGATGTCATAATCATCAAATTTTAGAAATCGTCCTAAGGAGTTCCCCACAACTTCCAATGCTTTCCTGTTCCATATTTGTAGGGGGGAACTCAGAAGAAGAACCCAAACATGTCTGAAGCTAAAGTATTCAAATGAGGGGTTGAAGCTTAAGCGCCATCGCTTAAGCATTATACTTCCTCTGTCATAACTCCAAAAAGTGTTTAAGATATTCTTTGTATCTTCAGGACTTTTGAACATAAAGCCAAGCCAACCATTCGGTAGGTAAAAGACCTCTGGATAGTAACCCAAGACTAGAAACCAAGTGAACTTCATCCAATCTTCCATAGAAGAAGTACACCTAGATCTGTAGGCTATTCTACCTACCAATGTGAAAAGTGCTAGGGAGCATGACTCCTCCAGGCCTATGTCCATACTAAGGACTAGACTGCGCTTTGTCTTCTTTGGCTTCTAGACTTTAGTGTAACAAGAGGGAGGACCAATCCTCGGAAAACTTCTTCTATTACGGTATACAACACCCTTTAAGGCCTCATTCCTATCATTCATCGAGAGAGGTTTGTGAGAACCCTGTACATTATGCCCTTGGTTTGCAGCCGGAGGACCCATAGAAACCTGCTTTGTGGTTTCTAACCTAGAACTGAAAGGGAGAAAAGAGCTATTTTAGACGCCATGAGTAGTCTGGGAGAATAAAAGAGGATCTCCCCCCTTCACATCGGTGATAGTATGATCCCCAGGGTGGTCATGTAGATTATTGACTAATAAATGCTCATCTACCGAGGAGTAATATGCCTCCTCCTTCCAATGCACTTTGTCAGCCGCTCTAATGAGTGCATTGACATCAGAGTCCATAATGGAAGACACTTGGATTCTCAGAAGCTTTAGAGAGTAAGACAAATTACTACCCAGTACCCAGAGCATCCCATCAGAGATTAAAAAACAAGAGTGGGAAACGGGTGAAAAGGATGAGGTGACTACTGGCTTTAAGCTAGAAGGATAACCATGACTTCCTTCTCTTCCGCATTCACTAACAATAATACCTACCTTAAAAAAGTGATACCAACCTATGTTCACAGAAAACGATAAGCCTCATACCTGTAGACTGCTTCCACTGTATAGAGCTTACCGCAGAGACCGCCATGAGAGCATGTTCTTTCTGTAGAAATTTGAAATTTCCATTCTCGCTCAACCCTAATTCGTTGATACCATCATATTACTCAAGTTCAATATGTGGAATCTACTAGCAACAAGTTCGTGTGTGTGCATTGGTTGCACGGCTTTTGTGTCCCTATGTGGATATATGGGTGGTAATAACATTGTATAAATGAAACTATTTATATAAACATAAGTTGTGTATGAATATTTCAATGGTATTGACAATTTTAACATCAATGGGAATATATGTATATATATAATACATTCATTCGATCATTCAAATCGATTATGTGGATATATGTACAAATAATTCCTCTTATATCAGAGAGTTCGTAATTGGTCAACCTCAGGTAAAGGGAAAATGTAATTGGTCAACCTTAGGTAAAGGGAAAATGTGAAGTACAGAATACTCCAAGCAAAGACAAGATTTAATTGGGTGTTGTTCTAGGTAATTGTACACTAAGAAAGAATTTGGTAATTCGAATTCAGCAAACAAATAAACTTATGGGTACTCTCTCATATCCTGAAGATTTGCCTAACAAAGTTTGGTTTATCAATATTTCATGTTTGTAATATTCTATAACAATTTTTTGTGATAGTATGTAATAATGGTTATTCAAATTACAAGTAATACTAGTGTAGATTTATCTTAACTTCAGATTTATCAATATTTCTTTATCAAAGGATTTTATGTTTGTTTTTATAAGTCATGTCTCAACTTTTAATTGTTATATATATATATATATATATATATATATATATATATATATATATATATATATAAAGACTATATTAAAATTGGTGGACATAGAAATATTTTATTTATGGTCTACATTGAATTTTGTTTTTTTTATTGATATTTTTTTAAATGCCAAATTAAACACTGAAAGAAATATACATTTTTTTAATTAAAATTATATATATATATATATATAATTTATCAATAATTTCTAAATTGTGATAATGTTGTTTCAAAAACAATAATTACTTAATAAAGAAGAGTTATTGTACTTTTTAGTGTTGAGATATCTAACCTCAATGATGAACTCCAAATTTCAGCCTTGCATCCCTATTTGTAACTTTTTGATTAAAAAAATTATATTATTTTCAACTCAAATTACAAAAAGTATTCGTGAATTTTTTCAAGTTTTTTCTGCATGACACACATTAAAAAATACAAAGTGTTTAAACTCTCAAATAATTCAAAATATATTTTACTTATATATTAAAATACAAATACAACTTGCCTTGTTCTCTCCTTGGGACGTGATTTTCTCATGCTCATCCCAATAAGTTTTTCCCCCGTGATATTTTATCAACAAAAACCTACATAGTAAAATATAAAAATTAGGAAATATGCTTTGCAAAGTAAAGAATTTCAGCGTAAAACTGTAAAACAAGCTTCTAAAACTTTATCGGGTTTAGTTGTGCAGATTATACAGTAATGTGCACCGATGCATTTATGTTTGCAGGGAGCATAGTATAGCCCAATGCACAACTATTAAAAACCCTCTCGATGAGAGTCATAGAGGTATTTATAGCAACAGGTGTTGTACCAACCCCTTCCAAGATTATCCAATGCACAGAACAAGCACATGGCCCATATTCAAAAATCTCAATATAACCTCAAAACCATTAAAGGCCCGTGACCATTCAAAATTATACATGTATGCAACTAAATAATGTAATAGAAATAAACGACATAAACTCATAGAAAACATAGATCACATATCCATATCATTCAAGAACAAAAATTAAACTTAAAATGCATAATTATAAGAAGAGAATGAAGAGTAGAAATGGACACTTATCTTTTAACCAAGATGGTCCAATAAATTAGTTGCATGCAAGCAATTTTTCACACTCGTAGGCATTCAAGACAGATACCACCCCCAAGATATGTTACCAGGCCACTAGGGCAAAGGAAATGAACTAGAAAGTCACATATCCCTCAACCCAACCAAATTTCTCTTAAGCTAAGCTAATTTTCTCACAACTAGGGACTCTAAGTAACTCACAATGATGGAATTCTCATCCAATTCCCTAAACGACACAATGAATATATTTCCCTTCTCTAATCAACAAACCCTGAGGAGTATTATTCCTTTCCAATGCTCTTCAATGTAGATAGGAAAAACCCATCATTCCGCCTATTTTAATGACCCAACTTGAGGTTCCATTGGCAATGGCATGATAGAGGGTGCACTAGCTAAACATGACTAAGGGTGCACAATGATTTGATACATTTTGGTAGCCTCGTTGACTGACTCATGTTGATTCATGAGACAGTTAGGACAATGTACTAGCACATAGGCTAGGAGGACCAACAATGCCTTTCCTAGTAGGGGCATATGACCAACAAGGTGTTGCATAGAAGGATTCAATGAATGATGGTGTGGCTTGGAAATTTGATGGATTGTGTGTGTTGTCTATGGCAAGAAAATAACATTGATAAGTTCATTGAAGATATGTCAGCACTTAACAAAATGGGGACAATATCTTCATGGACTGTCATGTGTTGGCCCAGATGGATGATATCATGGTCTCACATTGGGTAGTGAGTTGTTCAAGTATGCTTGGCTTGGGGGAGGCAACAATAGGTTGTCTATGGTTGGGTGGAAATGATGCAGTATTGTCTACAGTGAAACAAGCACTCTAACATTCCACATGGTTGGAGCTCCCCAGATTGGGTTCAGTCGGGACATGACAGTTAGGCATATTTTGGGTGATACAAAGTGGTTGATTTTCATGCACAAATAGAAAGGTCAAATTGGTGCCATGCAATGACTAGGATTCTTGAGTAGTATGGGATGCTCAGGCAGAACAAAGTCTATCCCCATGATAAATGGTATTAGAGCCATGTTCAATTGTGGAAATTATAAAATTTCATCTTCACCACCAACACCCCTTTTATCAGAGGAGTTGATGGGGCCATGTTTACAAGAAAATCAACAATTTAAGTGGGGGAGAATGTAAGGAACAGACTCGAGGTGTCATTAGAAATTCTATGAAGAAGGGGGCACCAGGTAAACGTGACTAAGGGTGCATGGTTATTTCATATGTTTTGGTAGCCTTAGTGACCAGCTCATGGTGATTTGCGAGATGGTTAGAAAGTCTACTAGCACATAGGCTAGAAAGACCAAGGATGTCTTTCCTAGCAGGGGTAGATGAGTAATGAGGTGTTACATAACGGTCTTTGGAGAAGGACAATGCCACTTGGAAATGTGATGGGTTATGTTGTTTTCCATTACTATCATGTGTTGGCCTAGATAGATGATAACATGGCCTCACATTGGACAGTCGGTTTTTCAAGTATGCTTGGCTCAAGGGAGGTGATAGTAGGTTGATTATGGTTGGGTGGTGATGATGCAGTGTCGTCTACAGTGAAACAAGCACTGTGACATTTTGCATGGTTGAAATTGCTTGGCTCGGGTTCATATAAGACATGTCAATTAAGTGTATTATGGGTGATACAAGTGGTTGATGGTCCTTCCCAACTAGCAAGGTCGAACCAATGCCACACAACAACTAGGCTTCTTGAATGGTATGGGACTCTCAATTGTAACAAAAATTCTAGCCCCGTGACAAATGGTATCAAAGCCACATTCAAATGTGGAAATTGTAGAAGTGTTTCTTTACCATGAACACCCCTTCATCGAAGGAGTTATTAAGGTCATGTTGATGAGGATGTCAACAATTCAAGTGGGGGAGAATGTAAGGACCCAACTTGAGGTGCCATAGGAAATGGCATGAAAAAGAGCACATCATATAAACATGACTAAGGGTGCATGACAAGTTCATACATTTTGGTATCCTTGGTGACCAACTCATGATGATTCATGAGACAGTTATGAAAGTGTACTAGTACATATTAGGCTAGGAGGACCAAGGATGACTTGCCTAGCAAGGGAAAATAATCGATGAGGTGTTGCATAGTAGGCTTCAGGAGAGGACGGTGTGACATGGAAATGTGATGGATTGTATGTTGTTCGTGGAAAGGAAACAATGTTTATAAGTGCATCGAAGATATGTGAATTCCTGACAAAGTAAGGAAATGATCTTCATGGACTATCATGTGTTGGAATAGATGGATGATAGCATGGTCTCACATTGGGTGGTAATTTGTTCAAGTATGCTTGGATCGGGGGAGGTGATAATAGGTTCTTTATGGTTCAATGGTGATGATGTAGCATAAGCTACAGTGAAACAAACACTCTAGCATTCTACACAGTTGAAGGTTCTTGTATTGGCTTCTATCAAGACATGTTGTTTAGGCATATTCTAGGTGATACAAATGATTGACGGTTTTTCCCAACTACCAAGGTCACACCAGTGTTGCATGGTGATTAGGATTCTTGAGTGGTATCTAATGCTCAATCGGAACAAAAAGTATATTCTTGGGACAAACGGTATCAAAGCCACATTCAAATGTGGAAATTGTGAAAGAGTCTCTTCAACACCAACACCCCTTTCATCAGAGGATCTAATGGGGTCACGTTGATGAGGATTTCAACAATTTAAGTGGGGGACAATGTAAGAACCTAACTTGAGGTTCCATTGGCAATGGCATGACAAAGGGTATGTCAGCTAAATATGAATAATAGTGCATTGTGAGTTCATACATTTAGTGACCGACTCACGATGATTCATGAGACGGTTAGGATGGTGCACTATTTCATAGACTAGGAGGACCAAGGATGAATTTCGTAGAAGGGAAAATGACCAATGAGGTGGTTCATAGCAAGCTTCAGCAAAGGATAGCATGACATTACTATGTGATGGATTGTGAGTGTTATCTATGGAAAGAAAGTAGTGTTGATAAGTGCATTGAAGATATGTGAATGCTTGAAAAAGCAGGGACATGATCTTCATGGACTATCATTTACTAACCTATATGGATAATGGCATGGCCTTACATTGGAAAATTGATTGTTCAAGTATGCTTGGCTTCGGGGAGGAAAAAATGGGTTGTTTATGGTTAGGTGGAAATGACATGGCATCACCTACAGTGAAACGAGCATCGTGATTGATGTGGACTTAACCACTCATGAGTAGATTTCAACACTAAAGTGTGAATATTAAAATCACTAACTTCCTTTTATTAAGCCAAACACTAGCTTATATAGCTCTACATAAATAAAACTAACTAGAAAATCTAAGAGAGAAACGCTCACTAGATCCTAAAAAATAGCAACAAATCAGGACTAGATTCCCTATCACTGACGTTTTACATGGTTGAAGGTTCTCAACTTGGGTTGATCAAGACATGTTAATTAAGAATATTATATATTATACAAACGGTTGATGGTCATACCCAACTAGCAAGGTCACATTAGTGTTGCATGGAAACTAGGCTTCTTGAGCCATATGGGGCACTCAAGCAAAATGAAAAGTATAGCCCTGTGACATCTTCCTTCTAGGAATAACCTTATTGAACACTATCTTGGCTCTAAGGCACCCAATCAATAGAAATTAGTAGAGGAAAGTTATGTCTTCTATATGGCCCGACTTTTATGATCCTTTGTATCCATCCATTTATGTCCCCAAGTTCACCATTACTCTCCCCTAGTTGATTTGTTCATGTTTAGGTTTGAAAATTAGTCTACAACATGAGGATTGTAGTATTCAAGACTTTTATAGTGTTTTGAACATGAAAAATGTGAGTGTGTGAATGGTGAATGGTGATAATGGAAAATGGTTCATGTTGTTCCTGAGATTGAATCTAAGGCTCAAAGAATAATGTCAGAGATCAAAGGTTTTAAATGAAATGTTTTTATGAGTGTTTTTTTCTACCTTCAGTTTTCTGAGAAATAATATTTAAAAGAAATTAATAATAAGACAGTACAGAGGTTGTATCTCGCTATCTGAGTCACAATTATAATGTCAAACGATGTAGAAATATTTACAAAATTGTTAAACGAAGTCAGGTATCAATTACAGTTAAGTCTCACCTTGTTTGCAGTAGAAGAAAAGTAGAAGACGCACCCTTGAACATGATATAAAATGCTATAATTCACATAGATCACAGATCTTGTTTTATTCATAGTAATAACAGAGGAAAATTTTTTTACTTAATGAAATCCTGGTATAATATGATTGCAGTAGATGTAGTACTAAATTGCAATCAATCACTCTTCAAGAATTACAGAAAGAAATTCAAAGAAATGGAAACACAAAGGGAACACATAACTCAAATTGAACGAAACTTAGAATCCCAGTCTGCACTTGTATTAATACTCAAAAAAGAGTTTCTCTATTACATTCGGCAAGCAGCAACCCCAAATATATCTAAAATCTATGTATTTATACAGAATTTGTCACCACTAAAAATCGTTGGACTTCTTACAATATTTGACTAAAAATAGAATATATCTGAATAAAACAACAATATGAAAATATTGTTGAGTTTTGTCGATGCTTCCTCTGTCTCTTCGTCTGTTGGTATATGTGCTCGCTTTCCTCTGATATTTTAGCTGGGTACACATGTCATTAAGGCCACCTCAATCATTTGGCTTACTGTCTTGGCCATTTGATCTCATTGCCATCTGTCCCTTCGGGTGTGTTCAGTGGGGCAAAGAAATGTAGTTGAAGTCATGGGGGGGATAATTAGATGAATGGCTCTGTGTTGGCTCATTAAGGGATGGATAACGACTATAGGGAAGAGTAATTGTTCACGAAAAATAATGATGGGGGAACAAGTGTCAAATGAGGAGGTGGGATGAGTGGATGCAAGAATGCAAGTGGTAGGAATAGACGGGGTAAGTGATTGTTGTAGGATGAAAGGTAGAGTGGGTGTAGAAGGTGGACATTGTGCATGCTTTCTCATTTGCTCCCAGCTACACTTTCTTTTCCAGGTTCAATGCATTGGGTGCATCTGTCCATAAATGCTACCACGAACCTTGAAGGCTCAATACTTTCATTTAATTCGAAGGAAAACATCTTCTTCTATATTTGGGGCAGCTTCTCCTGGATTTTGTTCACCTCTTGGACTATGCCCTGAAACTATGAACTTGGATTAACCAACCATTCTTTGATTTTAAGTAGATCAATATGGCTCATCTCTTGGATGGTTTCCTGATTACCTTCCTTATTCTTTCTGGATCTTTGTTGGTTCATTTCTATTTCGATCTACCCCAAGGATTCTGAGATACTATTCCCTTCGAACACAATCAACTTTTTATTTAATGAAGACAATGCCTCTATACAAGCCTCTTTTACATCCCTGGCAAGTTTCTTGCCTTCTTCTAGATTTGTTTCCCAGGATTTTAGGGCCATTTCGCCTCTTACTTGTTCAAAATGAGAGAGAAGAGGAATACCAAGGGCATTAGCTCTCTGCATCCATATGAGAACTTCTTGAAACTTAGACCGGGCTGATTAGGCCTCTTTTTCCTTGACATAAATATCTTTTAGGGAAAGGTCTACTACCTGATAACATTTCTGAATAGCATCTACTTTTTGATGAAGTTATTGTTGGGCAACTTACAGCCTCTCATTGATTTTCGATGCTTGAGTTTTGAAGGCCGAAATGTCTATCATTGTGTTCTATGTTAGGTTCAATATAGTCTGCAACTTATTTATCAACTCGTCACACTGAGTGACCGGACCTTGGCTAGTCTGTGAACTCCAATGAAGTAGCTCAAGGTTATCCTGTAACTACTTAATTTTTTGTTGATGTCTAGCCCCGATTTGCTCAAATTCTTGGTTCATCCTGATTATGACAGTCTGCTCTGTATTATATATCTCATTTTGAAATTGTTCTACTAAGAGGCATTTATGTCGCAGTTGTTTGGTCAAATTGTCCAAAGACCATTGATTGGCAGTGGAAAAAGCACCTAATGAACCTGCAACTTCTTTTGCAAAATCTGGACCATCATGGTATTTACCGTCATACACTAGTCTTTTCCTTTTAGTGATAACTTCGTCCTTTTGGTGAGATTCTCTCTTCACAATAGCCTTTTTGTTTCTTTCTAAAAAAGAAATCTGAGGGAGGCATCTCTCTGGGAAAGATAGGAGTAAGATCACATACAAAAGTGAGTTCGGAATTAGGATTTCTGAAGCTGGTCTGTAGAGGGGTTAATGATGCAATGGGAGAAGCAATTTACGTGGAATGTTGTTGTCCTGTTTCATTCAGGGTGCCAGCATAAGTTGTTGGTGTTGAATGAGAGACAATTTTTCACGGGTTCATGAAGGCTTCGAACTGAGCTAACACTTTTGGATCATTCATTCCTGATAGTGACGCTCTTATCTCATGAAATAATACCTATAGGCTTTTCAGGACCTCTTCAACTTTGTGCTTAGTGGAGCGACTTGGCTCAGGACCTGTAGGCCCAGCTTCTTGTGAAGGAGGTATGGCTATTGAGTCTCCTTGCAATATATTTGGTAAACTATTATGCATGTGTTTCTGAAATCTGAGGAAACCATCTTGTTGGTCAGGGAGAAGAGTCTGGAATATGCTTCAGACTTCCTCATAATATCTAACTCCCCTGAATATTTCTTCATAGGGAGAATTATCATGGATGTATCACTTCATGTTAAATTGAGCTAGATGATTTTCCACTATCTTATGTGGATCATGTTTCTTGAACTCGATGTGAACTAATTTGACATCCTCCAGGGTTGTGGCTTCGACTTTAAAGTGACCGAAATATAATAATGTAAACATGCCAACTTGAATGGGGAAAGTCAGCCAAACCTTCTTCTGAGCTTCTTTCATCTCGTTGATGATACCTCATGCCACTGTCTGGTCCTCCACTTATCTGCACACCAGCTTGTCGGTTAAAAATTGTGGGAGGGCATGAGGAGGAACCGAACAACCAAAAACTATGATATAGGAGAAATTATCCTCAATGAACCAATATGTGAGCTTGCCTAAGTTTCCCGTAATCCTTTTTGAAATCCAAGACAGCAGGTGACCATAGATAGCTATATGGACAGGCACTACAATGTTGTGACAGATTTCGTAAAAGAACTCTTTGGCGTTCTCCTCCCATAACTTGGAGTGATAAAAATGAATAGGTTCAGAATTGGTCAAGGTACAACTCTAGTTCATCAAAGGAAAAGGGGTCGTGAAATAGATGGCGTCCATAACATATGCCGACATGTAAAAAGTCACATGCTTCCCTTTTGATTTTGTTGATTTATACTTAACGATTTCCTTGGCCAAATTATCTGATAGCATTTTGGCCTAGTTAAAAGTATAACCCTCAGCTACCTCATTCATGATGGCTAACCATTCAACCAATAAATGTGTAGGTTTCTTCTTCCCAAACAGGTGACAAAGCATCATGGCTACATACAGTATATGAGCGTCCAAAGACATTGTGGCGTACATACCATGAGTATCGGCCCTGAAATTTTCCAGATGTACCCACCATGTCTTGATTATATCATGGCCACTTATGGTGTATTGGGTGCATTCCTTTCTCTCAAACTCTAGAAGAAATGTGGCATTGTAAGTGTATTTAGGAGTAGGGGAAATCGTGTACATTACTTGTAGGTGTTCTGGTCGGAAAGAGTCGACGACGACCTGTTATTCATTGATGATGCTCTTGGTCTAGATGTCGACATGTTCCAAGGCCAAATTTATCATATCGTTGTAAGGTATGATTCTCGGTTGTGCATCTATATTATGCAACTCTGACTGTGCTACATGTATAAGCTTAGTTGTATAAGATTTGTCGTCTTCTTCGGCAGAGTCGTCTGGACAGTTGATGATTTCATGCTCTAAGACATCGAAAACCTGCGTCCAAGTTTTAATGGCGTCTACAACTTGCGGAGTCGTGTTTGATAGAACATCTGCATTTAGATTTGAATCATCACCCGATGCATCAAGCTTCTTTGTGATTTTTTCATGGCACCATAATTCTCAAGGAAACATAATTAGCTGACCTATTACAGGAGAAGTTTGTGAGTTCTACACTAGATAAAAACTCCTAATTGCAAATGGTAAAAATGACTTTGAAATTCGAAGTGCTTTTATTCAAAAAAGTTTATTGATCTTCGTATAGCCTTACTGACAAAGAATTTATTAACCTCAATGGAATTCATTACCTAGCGATTCACAATCCTTAATTGAAATCATTATCCTTAATCGATCATAAATGCCATCAATACTTCGATGGTTCACATTCGGGAGTTTTGGATGTGACAGGGTGGAAATCTCTCGAAATCTGAATTCACGGAGGATTTAATATTTGAGTAATCACTTTTAAGTCTTAATTAATCATGTTTGAAATGTTGTATTAACTTCAAGTGTTTCGGAAGTTCGAACGCCGTAAGTTTTGAATGTAGCACGAGAGAAATCTCTCGAAATCTGAAACTGTGAAGTAATCAATTTCTGAGTAATCACTCTTAAGTCTTAATTAATCATGTTTAAAATGTTGCATTAAATTTAAGTATTTCGTAATTTTGGACTTCAGAGGTTTTGAATATAATACAATATAAACTTTATGAAATCCGAAACGGTGAAGTAATTAATTAAATCTTAATCATGATTAACCTTCGTTATTAAATGTTTTATTAACTCCTTTTGACTTTTTTGTAATGTCCAATACTTCGACACTTTGACACTTCGGAGATTTGTGAACTCGATATTTTTTAAAACTCCCGAAGGGCCATCTTTCGAAGTGACATGGAAGAGATGACGTCATTCTGGATGACGTGTCAAGAAAATATAGGTGCCACGTGTCACTCGAAAATGTGTGAATCATCCAGCGGAAATGCCAAAAATAAGTGCCACGTGTCAACTCATGAAAGATTTAAAAGACACATGTCCTATGATGCATATGTAAGTCCTTTAGGATTTATGGCGACTTGTTATCTTCGGGATTTGGAGTTTCAAGGTTTTTACTATTTAGACTTGTTGGAACATCCGAAGCGTGGAGTTCTGAAGCGACCGTTAAAGACTTACTCTTTAAAACTCAAGCGGCTCCAAAACTTTGGATATCATTAGGATCGTTCGATCAAATTAAGGAAAATCATCAATGACAGATATTGTAAGCGCCTTATTACTAAATAACAACCAATGAATTTGATTCAAAATTAAAGGCAACTCTCTAAGTTTTTTCTTTTTTGGGGGTAAAATTTTATTTCTAAGAGGTGAAAAAAAATAAAGTTCAGAAGTTCAAAATTATGCATGTTCCAACAGTTCCCATGAGAATGAAGTAGAAGAATGAATTCCCATGAGGGTGGGGGAACCTATTTTCATGAGGATGGAGGAATATTACACTTCCCCGTAGTGACTATACCCAACCCCATTCCTTCATTACTATGTGAGGTAGACTTCCTCATGAACCACCACATGTATTCAAAGATTAGATTCTAAATCGATTCTGGAAAATGCGGTTTTAAAAAGGCATGTTATGAAAAGGTAGGAGTTACTATAAAACATGAGACTAATTTCCCCTCATACCCCTTTCATCTTTCCCTCTAGTGGACTCACAACCACTCTCATGCTCCCTGTGACCAGTTCGGATGGCTGTATTAATTTTCAACAACAATGTTTACATCTCTAGAGTGTAGAACAAAAATTCTATGTTATAGTACATAGAAAGTATTTTTTGCAATTTCATTTCCATCCATTCACTGGTTAGGCCTTAGTCTTGGGCTCTAGAATAGGAATCCATACAAGGATATTTATATCAGTTACACATCAAGTCATTTATTTAAGCTCATATTCTTTGACTCCCATTATTATAACCACGCATTTACAATTTATACAAAATACAAACTAATACATACAAAGGGTAAAAAATAAGGTACTACAAGTGCTCTTTACTATACTAAATGTATCGATGGTTTTATAATGTATAATGTTCACCACAAAACTTGAAAACTTCAAATAAATCGAGACCAACCATGATTGTGTGTCTACAATTATCCTTGCAATGGATCAACTAGTGCTATAACTCAATGTTCCCCTTGAGGGATTTAACATCCTCAAGAAACTTGAGGAGGCCAACATCCAAAGGGTCAAAACCAAGGTACTACAAGTTCTTTTTACTGTACTAAATGTACCAATTCTTTTATAATGTATAATGTGCACCACAAAACTTGAAAACTTTAAATAAATCGAGACCAACCACGAATGTGTGTTTGCAATGATCCTTGCAATGGACAAGCCAATGTTATAACTCAATTTTCCCCTTGAGTTATTTAACCTCCTCAAGAAACTTGAGGAGGTCAATATCCCTTAAAAGGAGAAGAGTCTAAGTGGTAATCAAGCAAGGAAACAAATCCCTCTCCCTCTTCCTAGCCTCCCAGACATGTATGAAGTTATACATATCAACCTGTTGTGTTATTGTTGTCCCTAATTCACATACAATCCTTGTTAAGAAAATATAGAGATAAAATATACAATTCACACTAAATTTCCATTTGTAATATTCATTCAATATCAAAAATTATATTTGGTGCAGTAAATGTGTAAAACACGTTGAAGCACCTATTTAAATTAAGTGCATCATCTCCAATGTACCTACTTTAATTAACTGCATCGTCTTCAATGTGATTTTGTTTTTCAATTAGCATTGTCTACAATGCCAAAGACTTCCAAAGATGGCATTGGTGCACTCTAATGAATAAATGCACTATAAAGAATTGATTTCTAAACAATGTCAAGACACTATGAGAGAGAGGAAAATGAATTGGTAACACAATGCACTAACAATGTATGATAGCATCATATATGGTGCACTTAGTTATTCATAAACACATCAACGAGTGCAAGAAATTAAAAAACTTTAATGAATGCACCAGTGTGTCTAGTAATGAGTGCATGTAGTCACCAAATTATATGCACCTATAGTAACACATAACACCACTATGAAGTCCTACTAGTCATATTCGATGCACCAAATATGGTAGGAACCCATAAAATGTCAAGTGGTGCACCCAAATGAGATAGTAGCATCAACACCGTTGCATTGAGTCATCCACACATGTCCCTCCATCACTAAACATTGATGTATTGTGTTTATTGATGTGTGTTGAATAATCTATATCACCAAATAGAAATGCTATTATTCCACATTAGTGCATCGCATGTTGTAGGGACATACAAATTCGACGTAGTTCTCCAATGTGATAGGATAGCACCAATAACAATGTGTTGAGTCATCCATCCTCACACTACTATAGCAGAGTGTAGTTTCTTACATTGTAGTTCGCATGCATGAATGTTGAATCCTACTCATGATGCTCCATAACATACATTAGTGCATCAAATAGTGCAATAAATTCATGTGCCAATCATATTCAAATTATTATCACACTTGGAATGATATGGAGCACCACATGCAATGTGGCCTATAAACGCATGGTTATGCAATGCACAAATCTATATAGGATTGCACCATTGTGCGGTGTAAGAATGTAACATCTTTGTTTTTAATCCCTAGATTAGAAATGTATATTGTAAATGAAATATATGGCCATGGGCCAAGCGATGTAATATGTAAATGATATATATTGAATATGATAAATAAAATGTATTGTCCACTACAAATGGAAATAGATGGAGACTTGGGGACTTAGTTTCCACAAGAGAGGGGAGGGGTCCAAGCACAGGGTATTCACTTAGTGAACATGTATCATAGCACCTATGTTCAAAGGATATTAAATAATACCGCTAATTTTATTATATATTGATAAACATATTCCAAAATCCTTTTGTTAAACCCCCCTTCCAATACATATTTCCAATAATAATAATAATAACTGTTTTTACTAGATACCTCTTTTTATACTCCCCAATACCTATAAACCTTGTGATACCCTCCATCCCCCCCAATACCTATAACATATTGACTTCATTTTTCATAATTGTAGAACCCCCTCTATGAATGAACTATGATAAGATATTGGTCAACAAGGTGAATCCCCTGTGGGTCTAAGAGGGGGAAATTACCCATGTCAATTAAACCAAAACCATCTTTCTAAATTTTCCTTACTGTGAATCTTCTATTTCATTTTGAGTGTTTCCAAAGCCAATTATTGAATACATGTAAGAGGTTGAATGTGTGAAATCACCTCACATAGTTATTAAGAGCATGGGCCTAAGTAAAATCATCTTTGGGAAGAGTGTGAGTCAAGCAATCATGGGAAAAAAAGGAAATTCACATGGGAAAAGGCGATGCAGTCGTGCTCTCCCAAGCACGTCCGCTCACATGATCTTTCCTTCCTCCTCGGCGCGAAGAACTGTAACGCTCTTCTATTTCCCTGTTGGGAAATCTACACCCACAGCAATCCTCGTGGGATCCCCCTTTTTACTTATCGGGAGATCGGACTTCGCAACTTCGCGAGGTCAGTGGTCGAGCGTTGGACTCTCAAACCCCCGAAACCTGACAACAGTCAATGCTGACCCTTTCCTGTTTCGTTCGGGAATTTCTCTATCGCGATTTCGGCACTCGCAATGTCGAACAACTCACTTTACCGACTCCTGATTACCGGTACGCCGAAACTCTAATACACTCGCGAGTTTGCCCCTTTAACTTTCCCTTCGTTCCATCGACATTTTGTACTTCACAATATCGTGATTTCTGATGCGATTTCTTCGAGACTTCTCGCCATGAAACTCTAATAACTCATGCCACCTGTCCACCACTCTGACTCCTGTGGCCCCACACTATTCTCTTACCCGTCGGGATATCGCGTTTCGCAATTTTGCGATTTCCGCTACCAAATCTTCGACTCTTCCCTCACGAAATCCCGATAGGTGATTTCACGAGTGATCCAACGATCCTGGCTGGCTTGGATCAACGGCTCTATCTGTCTTGGGCTTAAACCTTCAGGAATAATTACTGTATCTTCCCCGCTTCTCTGCGAGATCCAACGGCTCACGGGATATCGTGAATCCTCCTCGAAGAATTCCGATCGTCCGTTCCTCCTTGATGATTCCTGCGAATGACCAAATGTTCCTCCACGGAACTCGTCTATTTGCACGCAAACTTACGTTGCTTCCTTACAAGCTTCCAGTCATAGCTTCCCTGTGTTTTCCTTCAACAGATTCGAAGGGCCTATCCTTCCTGAGCTTTCTTATGACCCTAAGTCTTAGAAAAGACTCTTGCGCACACTCCTTGTAGCAACTTTCAGACACTTCCAAGTGCTGAACTTCCTTCGACCCTGCACACACCTGCAGCATCAGTCTCCCAACACTCTTCTCAGATTCGCAACTCTGAGACTTCACTTGGCCTGTGCACTCCTTGCACGGATCCTATGCCCAACTGCACTTTTGGGTGAACGAGAACAAAAGTGACCCTATCTAAACTCTCTGTCAACGCACTCCTTGCAGACACTTCGACTGCACTCCTTACAGGAACTCTTGCTCAGATAGAAAAACAATTGAAACTCATTCCATTATCCTCTCAGACTTCAATTCAAACATGAAATCATATACACAGCATATAAAAGCAAATGTATAACAGGAAGCAAACATTCATGAGCATATCACTCAGCATCAATACACAGAGAACAGACACAAAACCATGAATTTGAATCAACCTCTTTCTATTAATCCAAATATCTGTACATGGTTGTTCTTACATAGCCCTCTGCATGCTCTTTCTCAAACGCTTCTTCATCTAATGATACAAATCACAATGAGGGTGTCTATATCAAGTTTCCCTCTTGTGCTCTAAAAACTATCTAATCTAGAATTAAATTCTATCTACTTTACATTAACTTTCATAAATGCCTTCTACCTACTAAGGACGAGAGAAATCCGCTCAAGGTTCGTTTACAATTTACAAGTGCGCCTTCTCTTAATGACTCATTTAAGATCGTGCAACAACTTCCAAGGTGATTTTTCAAAATTTGTGCTGGCGCCGTCCAGCAGTCCAATTGCTTCCGCGCTGGCTCGCTTGACGTGGGTGATGCTCCTGCATCATACTCCCTCGCTTGAAAATTTTCATGAGCTCCTGTCCATGAGCTCGTGCACGGTCTGTCCATGCTTCTGGATCTCCACTTCATTCTCCCAGCTGGCATCTTCAACTGGATAGTTCTTCTATTTGACCAGATACTCAAAGTATTGCTTTCGCCTGGTCCTTTTACTTAACCTCTTGTCCAGTATGCATTCCATCTATGACTTCTCTGCAACTGGCATCTGCTTCACCCAATGGATCATTGGCTTCTCAATTCCAGCCCCTATTTTCTCATCTCTATATGGGTACAAATCAGAGATATTGAATATCGAAGAAATTCCGATCCCATCGGGTAATTCAATCTCATAAGCATTTGCCCCAAACTTTCTCAAGACCCTACATGGCCCGATTTTCTTCATCTTCAGCTTATTATATGTTCCTCTCAAGAACCTTTCCTTTCTCAAATGTGCCAAAACCAAATCACCAACCTCGAACTAAAGTTGTCTTCTGTGTTGATCGGCTCTGCGCTTATATTCATGACTTGAATCCAGCAGTTGCTCCTTCACCTTGCTGTGAAGTTCTTTCATCGCCTCTACAAATTCTTCTGCACTAGCGCTCCTAGTCGCAGTCCATTCTGAGTCTCTCAGTTCAGAAATTCCTCTTGGCTGCATACTGTATACAACCTGAAATGGACTTTTCCTTGTGCTCCTGTTGAATAAGTCATTATACGCAAACTTTGCCTGCGGAAATATATGGTCCCATTGGCTGTGGTGCTCTATCACCAAGCTTCTCATCAAGTCTTCCAGACTTCTTTTGACCACTTCTGTCTGTCCATCTGTCTAAGGATGATACATTGAACTAAACAACAATTTAGTTCCCAGCTTCTTCCATAAGGTCCTCCAAAAATACCCTATGAAATTTGTATCTCTGTCCGAAACTATACTTCTCGGCAAGCCATGAAGTCGAATGACCTCCTTGAAAAACAGGTTTGCGATGTGAGTCGCATCACTAGTCTTATGACATGGAATGAAGTGTGCCATCTTGGAAAATCTATCCACCACCACAAAGAGTGAATCAACACCTCTTTGTGTTATCAGCAACCCCAACACAAAATCCATGCTAATTGCATCCCACTACCTCTCTGGTATGGGAAATGGTTGATAGAATCCTGCATTCTGCTTCCTTCCCTTCGAATGCTGGCAAATTCTGCATCTGTCTACGAACCTCTTGACGTCTGCTCGCATTCCCGGCCAAAAATATGACTCATTTAGCTTTGCGAATGTTTTTTCATGACCAAAGTGCCCTACCAATCCTCCACTGTGTTTCTCCTTTAACAAGTTCTCCCTCATGGATCATTTTGGAATACACAGTTGATTTCCCTTGAATAGCAATCCTTCATGGATCATGTA
>JASDQU010752375.1:0-11501 GCA_032191745.1 Picea mariana | reverse complement strand
ATATACTCAACCCATTTGACATGTTTCTGATTCAACTTCTCATGTTGAATCACAAACTGCAATGCATGATTGTCACTGTACAATACAAACTATTTCGGGATCAAGTAATGTCTCCATTTATTTAATGCCTGTATGATAGAATAAAACTCCTTATCATAAGTGGAGTATTTCAACTTCACCTCATTCAGCTTCTCGCTGAAGTATGTGATTGGCTTGTCTTCCTGACGCAAGACTGCCCCAATTGTGAATCCACTTGCATCGCATTTCACCTGAAATGTTTTCTGGAAATCCGGCAACACCAAAATTGGTTGTTCCATAATCTTCCTTTTCAGCAGATTAAAACTTTTCTCAGCTTCCTCTGTCCAGTGAAAAGACTTATGCCGCTTCTTCACTGTATCCATCATAGCTGCGCTAATTCCACTAAAATTCCTAATGAACTTTCAGTAGAAACTAGCCAATCCATGAAAACTTCCCACCTCAAATATGTTCTTCGGTGATGGACAATTCTTGATTACCTCCACCTTATCTGGATCCATCCTCAACTCATTGGCTAAAATAACAAACCCCAAACAAATGAGTTTTGTCTTCATGAATGAGGACTTCTTCATATTTATGAACAACTTCTCCTGCTGTAGTCTCTTCATCACTGTAGCCAAATGCTTCAAGTGTTCTGCCACTGTTTTACTGAAAATCAGTATGTCATCCAAATACACAATGACAAATTTTCCGATGAACTCCCTCAGGACTTCGTTCATCAACCTCATGAAGGTACTTGGCACATTTGTTAAGACAAACAACATAACAAGCCATTCATACAACCCTTCGTTTGTTTTGAATGATGTCTTCCATTCATCACCTTCTCTCATGCGAATCTGGTGATAACCGCTTTTCAAATCAATCTTTGAAAAATATTTTTCTCCACTCAAGCAATCCATCAGATCATCCATCCTCGGCAATGGAAATTTGTACCTGATGGTTATCTTATTAATCGCCCTCTAGTCAGTACACATCCTCCAGCCTCCATCTTTCTTTGGACTGAGTACTGTTGGAACAACACACGGACTCAAGCTTTCCCTGACCAATCCTTTGTCCAACAACTCCTGGACTTGCCTTTTAACCTCCTCATTCTCCTGTGGCATCAATCTGTACGCGGCTTTATTTGGAAAACTGGCTCCTAGTATGAGATCAATATGATGACTCGCACTTCTGATCGGTGGCAACGAACAAGGTAATTCGTCCACTACTATATCAGCGAACTCTTCCAGCAGTTCCTGAATCTTTTTTGGTAAATCATCCACTCTTGTGCTAGTCAGAACAATCTTCGGTTTCCTGACCACAAAGAATTGTGGATCCTCCTTCTTCTTAACCTCTGTAAGAAGTTCCTTCCCACTCATGAGAAGTATTTTGTTTCTTACTTCTGGCTTCACCTCCTTATCCTTGATCGGAAGCAACATGTGTGTCCTCCCATTTTTCTCTAGGGTGTATGTGTTCATTCGCCCATCATGAATCACATTCCTGTCATATTGCCATGGTCTACCCAACAATAGATGACAAACATCCATAGGAATGATATCACATAATATTTGATCATTATATCCTCCTATCTTAAATTCAACTAAACATTGTTTAGTGACAGTTACCTGATGTCCCTTCTATAGCCATGAAATTCAGTACGGGCTTGGATGATCAATCGTCTCCAGCTCCAGCTTCTCTACCATCTCTGTAGATACGAGGTTATCTGTGCTACCACTGTCTACAATGACCTTGCATACCTTGTCCTTGGTCTTGCAAACAATTCGAAAAAGTCTGGTCCTTTGGAATGAACTCTCCACCTCCTTCTCTGGTGTCAAAAGAGCTTTCCGCATCATCAGCGATCTTCCGCCTTCAGCGTCTTTTGCCTCAACATCCCGCCTCTATGCTTCGGCGATGTGAGCTTCTGCAGTCTCCTTCTTTTTATCTGGACACTCGTAAGACTTTTGCCCATTCTTTCCACATGTGAAGCATGTAATGACTCCACCTCTTCCTCTTCCTCTACCTCTAGTACGAGGAAAAGTGTTGTTGTCAGCATAATCTCCTCTCTGCTCAGTATGTTGTCCTCTCTGTTCAGCATATTGTTGCCCTCGCTGTGAGGTTTCACCTCTCTCTATTCGAGTCTGAGGTTTCTTCCATTCCTCCTCGGGCTTCTGGTATTTGTCATGGGCAACTGATTTCCCTCTGGGCTGACTTCTGCCTCAGCCCCTCTGACCCTGCTTTCGACTCAGCTTCTCTTCCGCCTTCAGTGCCATTTGATAAGCATCTTCCATCGTCCAGATGGTTACCATGCGCATCTCATCCTGGATATCGTATCTCAGGCCATTCATATATCTGGAAACTTTTTCATCATCGCTCTCCCGATGACCTGCCCTGATGTTCAGTTTATAGAATTCCTCAGTGTATTCTTTCACTGTCATCAGCTTCTATCTCAGGTTCTGCATCCTCCTAAACAGAGTAATTTGATAGTCTCTGGGGATGAATTTTGCCTTCATCTTCGCGATCATCCTGTCCCAGCTCTTGATCTTCTGCTTGCCCTTGCAGTGTCTGTCATCTTGTAGCTCATCCCACCACAATGTTGCATGTCCTTTCAATCTCGTGACAGCGTGCTTGACCTTCTTGTCCTCTTTGACATCTTCATAGTCAAAGTATGTGTCTAGAGCTCTAATCCAGTCTAGAAGCTCCTCGGCATCCAAGTTTCCCTCATAAACTAGAATGTCCATCTTTTCTCTTGCACTCATCCTTGCAATAGCTCTGATCAAACGCTCGTTTGATGCATCTTCAGCTGCAACTTCTTCTTCATGTTCAGCCTCAACTTCGCTTTCGAAATCACTCAGATCCCCTGCACTGGTTGTGCATCTTTGCATTGTCTCCATGTCTTCGAGTCTGGCTCAGAGATCATGCATTTATCTCTCCATGACTGGATCTGTCATCTTCCTGCCTCTTCTCCGCGGCATTTCCCTATCCTCTGGATCGGGTGACTGCCTATCTCTCCTTGGCGGCATGGTGAATTCTCTTCTTCTCTGCTACAGAAAGCAAAGAATCTTTCTGTGCTCTGATACCAAACTAACGTTGTGTATCAGAGTGCACTTTATCTCTTATGCTTCCCTCGCCTGAAATATACAGACAAGAATTAGGCTCTGATACCAAACTGATGCAGTCGCGCTCCCCCAAGCACGTCTTCTCATAGGATCTTTCCTTCCTCCTCGGCCCGAAGAACTGTAACGCTCTTCTATTTCCCTATCGATAAATCTACACCCACAACAATCCTCATGGGATCCCCCTTTTTACTTATCGGAAGATCGGACTTCTCAACTTCGCGAGGTCAGTGGTCGAGCGTTGGACTCTCAAACCCCCGAAACCCGACAACAGTCAATGCTGACCCTTTCCTGTTCCATTCAGGAATTTCTCTATCACAATTTCGGCACTCGCGATGTCAAACAACTCACTTTCCCGACTCCTGATTACTGGTACGTTGAAACTCCGATACACTCGCGAGTTTGACCTTTTAACTGTCCCTTCGTTCCATCAACATTTCCGACTTCACAATATCACGATTTCTTATGCGATTTCTCCAGGACTTCTCGCCATGAAACTTCGATAACTCGTGCCACTTGTCCACCACTCTGACTTCTGTGGCCCCACATTGTTCTCTTACCCATCGGGATATCGCGTTTTGCAATTTTGTGATTTCCGCTACCAAATATTCGACTCTTCCCTCACAAAATCCCGATAGGCGATTTCACGAGTGATCCAACGATCCTAGCTGGCTTGGATCAATGGCTCTATCTGTCCTGGGCTTAAACCTTCGGGAATACTTACTGTATCTTCCCCGCTTCTCCGCGAGATCCAACGGCTCACGGGATATCATGAATCCTCCTCGGAGAATTTCGACCGTCTGTTCCTCCTTGATGATTCCTGCGAATGACCAAATGTTCCTCCACGGAACTCGTCTATCTGCACGCAAACTTACATTACTTCCTTACAAGCTTCCAGTCGCAGCTTCCCTGCGCTGTCCTTCAACAGATTCGAAGGGCCTATCCTTCCTAAGCTTTCTTATGACTCTGAGTCTTAGAAAATACTCTTGCGCACACTCCTTGCGGCAACTTTCAGACACTTCCAAGTGTTGAATTTCCTTCGACCCTGCACACACCTGCAACAGCAGTCTCTCAACACTCTGCTCAGATTCTCAACTCTGAGACTTCACTTGGCCTGCGCACTCCTTGCATGTCTCCTGTGCCCAACTTCACTTTTGGGTGAACAAGAACAAAAGTGACCCTATCTAAACTCTCTGTCAATGCACTCCTTGCAGACACTTCGACTGCACTCCTTGCAGGAACTCTTGCTCAGATAGAGAAACAATTGAAACTCATTCCATTATCCTCTCATACTTCAATTCAAACATGAAATCATATACACAGCATATAAAAGCAAATGTATAACAAGAAGCAAACATTCATGAGCATATCACTCAGCATCAATACACAGAGAACAGACACAAAACCATGAATTTGAATCAACCTCTTTCTATTAATCCAAATATTTGTACATGGGTGTTCTTACACAGCCCTCTGCATGCTCTTGCTCAAATGCTTCTTCATCTAATGATACAATACACAATGAGGGTGTCTATATCCCGTTTCCCTCTTGCGCTCTAAAAACTGTCTAATCTAGAATTAAATTCTATCTACTTTACATTAGCTTTCATAAATGCCTTCTACGTACTAAGGATGAGAGCAATCCGCTCAAGGTCTGTTTACAATTTACAAGTGCACCTTCTCTTAATGACTCATTTAAGATCGCGCAACAACTTCCAAGGTGATTTTTCAAAATTTGTGCTGGCACTGTCCAGCTGTCCAATTGCTTCTGCGCTGGCTCGCTTGACGTAGGCGATGCTCCTGCATCAAAAAGGGAGAGCTTTTATATTCATATTTTATATAGAAAGGGAGTGATGAGTGTTGAAGCTTGAAGGTAACCATAGTGGGCATGTGTAACAACAGGTTGGAGCTGTAAATTCATGGAGCAAGAGGTTATAGGCATGTGAGTAAGATTACGTGAAGGAAATTGTCAAGAGATCAAGTAGCTTGTTGTTAAAATAATTCCTATTGTAGCTATAGATACCCGTAGTTAGTTCCTAACAAATATATTTCATGTCCAACATGTTCTAGAGCCCTAGAGGGAAGTGGGATAGACTGAGGGACTGTATGAAAAATAAGGGGATCCCATTCCTTGGGTTGCACGGGTTGAGAGGAAAGAGAGTTGGTGAATTAGAATAGTTGTGGGTATTAATTGTTGAGAGGGGGACGGTATCCAACCCTAGGGACCATTGTCTCTTGTGGATTTTAAGCTCGAGCTCAGGGGTGACTTTCTATTGAGAATTGGAACAACAAGTCTACGGTTGGGTGGAACGTCCATCCTCTGCAGTGGGTTGTGTATTTGTTAAGATAAGCGCTTTTATTCACTGTGTTTAATTATGTTGAATGTTGAGTTAATTGTTGTGTATTTTGCTCTAAGTATATCTTAGTTATTGCTACTTTTTGTGGGTAAAAGCATGCATTCGAAGCTATGTTCTTGTGTTTTTGAATGTTGTTGAAGTGTGTGTTAAATTATTGTTGCACATTGTAAACCATTTGTATTCATGATTTTAATTATTAATGATTATAGCATGATGTCATGTTATTCATATTTATGCATTTAAATCGATAGGATAATTGATTTTACCAGTCACGATAAGAAGTCCCTGCATGAAGCCCAAGTTGCCCCACATGATGGGAATAGTTATCGTGTGCATTACAAATCCTTAGTTGGTGTGCATAGTCTACCTCAACAAGGACTTGGGGATGTTATTGATTGGTATTAGAGTAAAATTTTATGGTAGCATGCCTCAGTGAAAGATCTAGGGGTGTATTTTCCGCATTTATAATTGGTATTAGAGCTATGCCAGGTCATTTTGTAGTAATGCGGCTCATCTAGAGGTTGGTTACATTACAAAGTGGTGTCAGAGATTTTGGTTCAACATCATACTTGTATGGGTCAGAGATCAATATGAATTTGGTAAATTCATCATCTCAGAGTTTGATCTATGTTGAATTTGGGGAAAATAGTAAAATCCCCAATTTTTTGAGCAAATTCAAGTCAAAATTGCACCTAGAAAAGTTGTTTATGGGGGGTGGGGGGGGATTTCAAATTCCAAGTGACTTAATTTGCTTAGACAAGTGAGTTGTTGCATGCATTGTAAAAGGCTTGGCACAGTTGTGGTAGAGAATTAGCATACATTGAACTTTGGTAATGCACAATACAAATTTGTGCACATTGAATATTGGTGCGCAATATAGAAGTTGAGCATGTTGTTGGAATTGCATAGTGTAGAACTTTTGTGCATTGAATATCGGTGTGCGGTACACATGTTGAATATCTATGTTGCATGGTGCAGAACTTGCACGTGTTAAATATTGGTGTGTGGTACACACATTGAATATTAGTATTGCACAGTACAAAACTTGAGTGGATTGTGTATTGGTGTGTGGTACAACATTTGTGTGATTTACATATTGGTGCATGGTACAAAAAAATTTCACGCACAGTTTCCAAGAAGAGGAGAAAAGGGAAGGATAAAATAGACAAGTTTACAAAAAAGGTCTAGAGCCAAAAACTTGGTTTGGCCATAACATAAGTGTTTCAACTCAAAATTGGATGAAATTTTAGGTGTGTGTCCATAGTGACGAGGGATACAAGAATGAAAGTAAGGGCCACTGGCTAATTCTACTTAAATTTTCCAAAAAAACACAAATTAGTGACTTTTAAAAATATGAGTCATGCTCAATATATGGGGCCCAAATAAAAGTGAACAAAAATTGTAGGGATCAGTTCAAAAGGCAGGCATGAAAATACCCATTTGGGCTCCTGGAAAAATTCAAATGGGGTTGGTGTGGGGATGCTCAAATAGGGAAAAATACATTATTTATGGGCATGCTTGTGGGATTTTTGAAATCTTTGGAGGAGGAAAAGTGGCCCTAGATCACCAATCAAGAAAATTTTATTTAGTTGACTTTTTATACTCATCAATCCGAACAACTTTGTCTTGAGGAAGTTTTTCCCAGTTTTTCTCTATTTGGGAGATAGTCCATTTGGGTTAAAAAAAAATTAAGTCTAGAGAAAGTGAAAAAAATGCAAAGTTGTCAATTTCAAATTTATACAGAATTCGATTGGAGCATCCGATTTAAAATCTAAAAGATGTTGCATGTTTAAAATCACAAGTTTTATTTGCATCCAATAGAAAAAAAAAAATTTGGTTCCTAAACATTTTTCTCCTACAAGTGGAAAAAAATGGTCACTTAGGAAAAAGAAATTTGCATCAGTAAAAATGGGTCACAAGGAATAGAAAAAGAAAACTTCAGAAGGTTGTATCTTTTGGCTCATAACTCAGAATGAGGCATTGGTATAGTCGTTGGAAAGATGATTTAAGGGAGAATGCATATAAAAAAAAAAAAATAGATTTCAATGCATCTATGATCCTCATAAATTCATTTGAAAAAATTACCTATAATCTAATTTATGGAAATTCTATAATATGCATAATTCTAACAGCGATTGTTGCATGCACATTTTTGCAGAATTAGGGATACAGTAAAGAAAATTTGGTTTCTATATGAGGAATAGGGATATGAAGGATGCCTAGGGATCTTACAGTCATGAAGATGAGGTCAAAGGTCTTCATGTTAGCATGGGAAATGCAGAGACTGAATCCAATGGGAATAAAAGAAAAGTAGAGTCGGTGGAGCTTGTTGAGACTATGAGAACCTTGCATAAAGAAGTGTTGATCTATATAGCAGACAATGAAAGGATGATAAGATATCATGAATAGATGCTATAGAGCCTGAATATGTTGCAAAGGAAATTTAATAAACATGTTGGCACAAAATAGGCAGCAAGTGTAAGGCAAGTAGAAGCATATAGATCTCATGATAGAAGGGATGATCATGGGGGATCTAGGTATTCAAGGAGTATTAGAAGAGAGAATCACCATCATCAACATCGTTCACCAAGAAACTTGACTAGAAGAACACATGCATGTTCAAGGTTAGAAATCATCCCAAGTGTGTCCCCTGTCAGACATCAGAAGGTAAGATATGGATCAGATATCTTGCAAGAAGAGATCGGGAAAATCAAGCCACCATCCTTTGATGGAGAGCATAGAAAGGGAGCAAAGCTTGAATCTTAGTTGTTGGGCATGATGAAATATTTCTAGCTACATGATTACTCATCAAATGTAGAAGCTATAATTGCAATCTACCATCTTCAAGGAAGAGCATCTATGTGGTGGGATCAGCTCAAGGAGATAAAGAACATAGATGAGAAGAGACATCCTTGGAAGTAGTTTAAGAAATATTTCCAGTAGCAGTACTTGTCAAAGCAATATTATGACAAGAAGATACAAGAGTTATTTGAAATCAAATTTGGGAACATGACTATAGAAGAGTATGAGAGGAAATTCTTTGAACTTTTGAGGTATGTGAACTTCATCAGGGATGATAAGGTCAAAATTCATAGATTCTTGAGTGGACTTCCATCATTCTACAAGAATAAAATTTAATCTGATGATCCCAAGAATTTGGAAGAAGCCATGAGGAAGGCTAAGTATTTGTATGAGAAGAGCAAAGGAAGGCCAGTTTTCTAAGAGGCTTGGGATGATCAAAAGAAATACAATATGAATCAAAGGAAAAAAGGATTCAAGCCACTTTTCATCAAGAATAGGTCTCAAACATATCAGCAAAGGCATCCAACACAAGGTGAAGCTAAAATAACAAGTTCATTGGGGAAGAGACCAAGTCAACATCTCATGAGGTGTTGGAGATGTGAAGCATACCACATGTATAAATATTGTCCACACCAGAGAGATAAGATGTGAACTGTGCATAACATCAAGAAGGAGGATCTGATGGAGGATGTATGAAGAGTCATGTTGGCACATGGTTGGAGACCAGGGTTCTCAGATTTTTCCAACAAAGGCACCAGTGTAGTCTAGAGCATTGGCATATTCAACCTTCCGCAAGGGAAGGAGGTATCACCCAAAGCGTTGTCAAGACTTATGTGAAATGGAGCGAGGTATAAGAGAATGCAGTGGCAAGAGGAAAACAACCCAACCAAACCTAAGAATAGGAGTATAAAAGAGTACATGTAGAAATCATAACCAGAACAGAAGATTGAAATGCATAACATGTGGACTAGTTACTCTAGTGAGAGTATTCCCAAGTGTTAATTGAACAAGTAAAGAAATAGAGATAACATTTGCACAAATAAAGATCTTAGAATTCACACACAATAAAACAAATTTTAGGCCCCGAATAATATTTCTCATATATTCATTACTCAAATATCAAAGGAGAATATACAATAGTCAGATCTCAGATGAGCGGAATCTCTGTAATTACAATTCGCAACTGGTTTAATCACAACCTTCAAAAACAAAACTAAGACTCGACATATTACCGACACAAATTCTTAGTACAAGACACATGGTCGAGATAGCTCAAGGTTCTACAATTTATCATCAACAGTACTATCAGTATCAACATTTATAGTAGAGGAAATAGTATCAGCATCAACAACAACAACCTTGTCCCATTTCATAAGTCTTTGTCTTATAACTTTCCGTGAGACTTCTTGATTCATCTATCACAACTTCTTGATTTTGCATCTTCTTGGTTTATGCTAGAAGGTTCTGGCACTTTCTATTGTTCCTTCTAGCTGGCGGACAACTACATTTCTCATTGGAGCTCTGAGCTATCATTTTCCTCTACTCGGATCCTTTGTTGGTGTGTTGTGTTGTTCTGCAACACACTCTAACGACCACAAAACTGTTATGTTCCCGCAAAATCTTGTCTTCTCCAAAAAAAGATGGTCCAACAGGCCCTGACCACAAACCTTGACTCATCCTAAGTCAAGTCTTCATCTCTTCACTCTAGCCTCCCTCAAACGGAGGTTCCAACTTAGGTACGTCGCATTGGTCATCATAGCCATGCTACTTCCGCAGCAGAATTTGTCTATTGGGCATAAAGATAAATCCTAGGTATTGTGGGTGTACCTTCTCTGAGTTAGGGGGGCATTAGCCTCCTGTGGAGTAGCATACACTAACTATATTATTCTGATAAAATGTTTTGCTACATGTACTAATGTTCTTTCTTGTCATTTTAATTCATTTGTAGTCATCTTTTCTTCCCACATAAATCAATCTGGTGGAATTTTTATTTTCGCATCCAACGATTAACAAATGCTTGCGGAATAGTGGAGAGAAAGGGATCCTAAAGTGGACTATGACTTCCATAACCTACCCCAGACTAAGAATTTTCCATGGGTTTCTTTAGGGTAAGCTAATGGGAAGGAATTCCAACGTTTGTTTCCTCTCTGCCACCTCACTAGTGCAGTGCACTAGTGCTCTGCGGCTTGCATCTTTTATCTGCACCTGCTTATACTTATATTGTTGTATTCCAGAGGATTTAAACAGTAAAAGTATGCAAGTGTTGGCTAGCAACTGGTTGCAACGGAACCTCAAGGAGATCTCTCAAATTCCCCTCATAGTTAACGGAGTATGAAGGGGCATTCCTCCCATAATGAGATGGTAAACACCTTCTCCTCACATCTATAACCAACATGGTTGTTTGGCTTATTCCCTTCTGAGCATCTAGATCAGGTGGGTCATCATCTGTAAACTTCATCAGCACCATAGCTCATAGTTTGATAGGATAACTCTTTGCAGGACAAAATTACTTTGTAAGTGTGCCTTCCTTGTAAAGGAACTTGGCGTCAATTGATGACAACAGCAAAAGGATTTGCAAGGATTCCTTACACATACCCAATCTTTCAAATTTTCAAGTTTCACGTGGCTAGGTGTGAATGGGAGATGGTTATCAGCCTTGCATAGGGGAAATAAAGGTGTGAAGGATACAGGGACATGGGGACAATTGTTCCAATGATACAGTGGGAATTCCTTTATTGGTGTGTTGAAGTGTTATCACATCCATCCCCTAGATGAAATATATGGCCCAGTATCATAATTGGGCCAATCATCATTGTCTACCTGGCCTTGGTATGTGTGACGGGATCTCAACGTCGGTGGCAGTAGAACAGAAAAAGTCATCCTGGTGGGATAAGGCAAGTTAAATGGCATGCGAGAAGGGTGACGCAAGAGTCATTCATAGAAAATGACAAGACAACCATATCTCGAGGACAAGACTGTGGATGGAGTGAGAATATGTGGTGATAAGAACCCATGTGACAACGTATGGTCACAGAATTGAAAGATGGGTGACGTTAGCTATGAAATGATGTGTTGACAACCTCCCCAACCACAAAGTGAATATCCAGGGTGGATGATTTGGACTGGACCACTAGAGTCGGGAACATGTAATTGATGACATGTCATCTGATTATTGACAAAAAAGAAAATTGCAATACAAAGGGAAATCCTACCT
>JASDQU010752374.1:44899-75436 GCA_032191745.1 Picea mariana | reverse complement strand
CATTACCTTATGGGTAAGAAAGTCGAGCTAGGGACAAACCATTGTGGTCTGAAGCATTTGTTTGGACAACCAACACTAAATGCTAGGAAAACTAAATGGTTGGAATTTATGAGTGAATATCACTTCAAAATTAAGCATATAAAGGGAAAGGAAAATCAAGTGGTTGATGCACTCATCAAGAGAGCTCATGAATTTCATATTGCATCCATTAGCATGTACAGGAAAAATATGAAAGAAAAAATTGTTGCAACAACAAATTCAGATAAGAGTTGTTTAAAAATAAAAGAGGCATTACAACAAGGTATTTTTCTGTAAAAATTTAATTATTATGAGATGAAAGAAGATGGAATTCTCATGTACAAAGGTAAGGTGTATGTGTCGAATTTCGGGGAGATGAAAATTCATTTCTAAAGGAGATGCACAATGTGCCATATATTGGGAACCCAAGATATCCAAAAACAATTGCAACAGTAAGAAGCCAATATTTTTGTCCAGGAATGAAGAAAGAAGTGGCTAATTACATAACAAATGTCTATAATGGAAAAAGGCAAAGACACAACATAGACACCCAACATGTTTGCTACAACCATTTCCCATTCTGGAATAGAAGTGGGAAGTATTTATAGTTTATTTTATTACGAAGCTTCCCAGAATAGTGAAGCAACATGATTCCATCATGGTGGTGGTGGATAAATTGACTAAAGAAACACATTTCATCCAGTGAATACTACACACAAGGCAACGAATATTGCAGGAATTTATATGAGAGAAGTTTCTAGGCTACATGGAGAGCCTAAGGCAATAGTTTCAGAAAAAGATCCAAATTTTACTTCGAATTTTTGGAAGGGTTTGTTCAAGGGATTTGGGACAAATTTAAATCTTAGTTCAACATATCATCCAGAGTCATATGGGAAAATAGAAAGGTATAACATAATAATTGAGGACATGCTTGGAATGTATGTGATGGATCAACCATCAAAGTGGGAAGATTATATTCATTTAGTTTAATTTTCCTACAACAATCGGTTTCAAGCCTCATTGAAAATGAGTCCATTTGAGGCATTGTATGGAAGAAAATGTAACACACCAGTGAGTTGGGATAATCCAGCAGACAAAGTAGTTTTAGGGCTAGAATTGTTAAAAGAAATGAAAGAGTATATGGAAAAGATAAAGAAGAATTTGAAGGATGTTGAGGATAGGCAGAAAATTTATGCACACTGTAATACCCCTAGGTTGAACTCCAATTGAAAATGTAAATATAAATGTACATATGTATATAAGTTGGTGAGTTTTTTTTATCAAGTCTTTAAATTATTTTTGTAATCGCCTTCCATAATATAGCACGCATATGTGTTGTGCACTAAAATAAGAAGTGTGCACATTCTAGGATACTACATGCAACAACTTTAGTGCACAACCTTGAGGCAAGGGAGACTTTGTGTATATGTTCATGTTTTTTAGGTTGGTGAGCCTGGATACAAAAAGGACAATATGTTTGTATTGTAATATGTAATCACATGTAAATATTAATTAAAATAGATCATTGCTGCAGACCAAACATGTAAAAGAGTATGGGGGGATAAAATCCATTAGATAGGGAAAGGGGGCTAAAAGTTAAGGATAAGGGGATAAGATAGGGAGCTTAAGCCAAAATAAATATTATATTAATATTACTTAAAGTATAAAGTATGGATAATTATTTTATCCTAAGTTCTAAGGATAGGGACAAGTGGGCCAAGTTAGTTCTCAACATGATAAGTGTCAAGTTGGGAACATGCATACATATAGTTTGGACTTAGTTTATTTTCCATGATTCCATCATCTTTCACTCACTCATTCAATTGTCCTTTGCACCCTTCAATTATTGTCACTGTACATGTACCTACACTTGTACCTAGTTATCTTAAGATATGGACTGAATAAGTGGGTTTTCATGCCCATGGAATATTGAAGAGGCGGGTTGTCAGGCTCATGAGAAATTCTCTCTAGGTGAGAGAAATGACAGGAATTGATTTCCCAAAGGTGCAAAACTACAGCTGCAGGGCTCTAAGACTTCCTATCCGGTATGTTGTTGAAGCCCCATAAAGGAAGTGGGGCAGCCGAGGGTCTATTGAGAAGAGAAGGGGCACACTTCCTAGAGTGGGAAAGGCATTTGGGGAATGAGGGACTGTAGGCTGTTAGTTCGGGTTGGCACATGTGACTAAGTTTTTCCTGTTTTCTAAGATACAACAACATGGTTAGGAATTCCTTTACCCGGGTGGAGTTTATCCCCAAATTGGGGATGACCCACTGTTGAGAGTATCAAAAGTGTGGTCTAAGTCTAGGAGGAATGAGGAAAGCCTGCACATAGTTGGTGATCTTTTTATCAAAGATAAGTGTTAATTGTGTGTTAAACTATGTGCTTCATTATTATTTATGCATTTGTTTTTATGGGTTTTTCCTATGTATGTTGCATGTGTATTTCTATTATTACTTTGTATGAATCTATGTATTCGTAGAGTATTTGTATGTTTTAATTTGGTATCAAAGTTCAAAATTTTGGTTGGAATAGCCCAGTTGTTTGCTGGGATGCTACAATGTTGTATTAGAGCTCTAGTATTCAACATTGAGCCTAGATTGGTCGAGTTATCATAATGTTGAAGAAAAATTTCACAGAGAATTAATTTTGGAGTGGCCAAATTTCAAGTTATAGTGCATCCATGTAAAAAATCAGAAGCAATTGCATGGAATTGGGAAAAATCCCCAATTTCTATTGTTAAATTCATTGGGAATTTGGGAAATTTGGCCAAGTGATGAGATATTCTTAATTTTAATATCTATCCTAGAAAAATCATACTTGGAATTGGTCGAATTTGAAGTTATAGGGAAGCCATGATAGATGGAGCGAGATTGGTTGAATAAATTCTCAATCCATGAATGAATTTGGGAAAACTCGTACCGGGAATGTCAACCATAAGTGATTTGTTGTTGTAGAGGTTGAATTGGTGTTATCGGAATGAAATTGAACACATTTAATAGTTTCAGAATATCCATGGAGGAAATTGGGTGAAAATTGGGCAAAATCCCCAATTTCTATAGTGGAAATCATGAAGAATTGATGCGTAGAAAAATAAAAGTGTGTAAGCGTGCACACTCAAATTCGACGTTGCATGGTGCAAAATTTATAAGTTGTAAAAATAATGGTGTGTGGACGCACGCACTTAAATTTGGCACTGTGTAGAATAGAGTTGGTAATGCACAGAAAATAATGGTGCACGAGAGCACACACTTAAATTTGGTGTTGCGCAGTGCAGAGCTGGTAATGCTCGAAAACTTATGGTGTGCGGGTGTGCACACTTAAATTTGGTGCTACATGGAGTAAAGCTAGTGAAGTGTGAAAACATAATAGTGAGTGGATGTGAACACCAAATTTTAGCATTGTGCGGTGTGTATTGGGTGGCGCATGCATAATATTGGTGCGCACGGTCTGTGCACTGAGTATTGGCAGAGCACAGAGGAAATTTGTTGGTGCATGCACAATATTGGTGTGTAGTGTGTGCATGTTGAGTATTCATGCCACACAAAGGCTTAATTAATTATGCGTAGGGAGTAATGGTGCGCAATGTGAGTGCACTAAACCTTGGCATTGTGCAGGGAAGAGGGTGCACTGGACGCATAATATTAGCATGCGACACAAAAATTGTGCGCGATAGGTATTAGTGCATGAAACCAAATTTATGTGTGGTAGATATTGGCACGCGACACAAAAATAGTGCGCACCAAATATTGGTGCGACAGAGAAGTGTTCCACATTGATTATAGGTGTGCGGTGCATGCAATAACTTATGCCGTTGTTGCACATGCTAAATATGGGTGTACATTTTCAAATTGGTGTGCACGAAGCCATTTGGATGGTGTACAATAGAAAAAGACCAATGAATTTTTGTGACATGTTATATTGTTTAAAGGTCATCTTTTTGCAGCGTGTTTTTGAGGCCCTAAACAACATTTTGAGCTACTTGAAAACCACAAGATAAAAGTGTAACAAGATGGTATACTTTGTTTTTGTAGCTCAAATGAAAGAGCGCGGAGAGATATTTCTAATGGTGTAAACCATTCGTCAAACAAAGATTTTATGAGGAAGTTACAGGTCAAACAATGGAGGGTAAAGTTTAAGACCCAATTAATTTCTGAGGGCCATAACATTTTTCTTCAGAATGCGATTGATGCACAAGAGTAGTCTATGGAAAGCTATTTAAACTTAAAACACAATCATGGAGATGAATTAAAATTTTGGGCATGTTAAAAATGTTTAATATGGTATGGAAGGTACCTGTAGCATTCAAGGTATAAAACACTAATCGGACTGAGGTGAAACTTGGAAAACTATCCAAAATATGTATATGAATAAATCCAATTGGGATCCTACCAAAAATCCAATGGAGCAGGTGAAAAATGCATAATTACAATTCAGGTTTGCACCTAGTTGAAGTATGAATAGAAGAATTAATGGACAATTTTCAAATAACCATAACTTTATGATCAAGACTTAGAATTGAGCATGGAAGTAGGTGTTTGAAAGGTATTGGAAAGTAGAATATAAATATTCACCCAGAAATTGATTTGGACAATCAATTTTACAAGAAATTAGAAAAACTAATTTTGATGCATTATTGAACGAGAATTGTACATAATTTCATGAATTTGTTAAATTATTTATCCTAACAATTTTTGTTGGCTGCACATTTTGTAGAGTTAACAAGAATTATATCAGAACAAGATCACTACAGAGATGAGAATCACGGAAGATGAATAGGGGGATTACATACATGAATATGAGGTTAGAGGTATGTATGTCGATATGGGTAATGAAGGTACAAATTCAAATGGACTTGGAGAAGGAAAGGAAGAAAGAATGAACTTGGTAGAGACCATAAAACGTTTGAAAAAGGATGTCCAAAGTTATAAATATGATAATGAGAGGCTTATGAAAGCCAAGGAGTAGCAGGAGGGCTTCAACATAAATTTAATGCGGAGCTTGGACATAATAGAAAAGAAGATGGATAAGGAGAATGATTCAAGAAAATTAGGAAGTCGCATGTCTCATGATGAGAGGATAAGAACAAGAAATGTTGGTAGACATCACCATCACTCCACAAGGAATTCTACTAGGAGAGCACACAGCAGTTCAAGTCTATCCTTTGCCAGGAAACATAAGAGGAGGTCTAGGGTGGATGAGATATAGGGAGAAATGAACAAAATCAAGCCTCCTACATTTGATGGTGAGCACAAGAAGGATGATGATGCAGAGACATGGATGCTAGGCATGAGGAAGTATTTTTAATTACATAATTACTCTTCACATGTAGAAGGAATAATTTCCATATATCATCTCAAAGGGAAGGTATCCATGTGGTGGGACCAATTTGTGTAGGTGCAACACATTGGTGAGAAAAATGTTACTTGGAGGGAATTCAAGAGGTATTTAAAAAAAAAATACTTGACTAAGAGATACTATGACAAGAAAATGAAGGATTTCTTTGAGCTCAAGCTTTGGAGTATGAGCATAGATGAATATGAAAGGAGGTTTTTAGAGCTACTGAAGTATGTTTCTTTCATCAAGGATGATCCGATTAAGATTCAGAGGTATTTGAGTGGGTTGCCATCATTTATCAGTGAAAAGATACAATATGATGATCCCAAAACATTGGAGGAAACCATAAGGAGAGATAAATGTTTTTATGATCAACATAAGGAAGGCCAACTTTCAAAAAATATTGGGAATACAAGAAGAAAAGAAAGATAGAACAGAGGAAGAAGGGGACTAATCCACCATTCTTCATAAATATTTCTCAAGGACAACCAACTTCTAAAGAAACCAGAAGGACCGAGATAGTGGGGAAAAGACCAAGACAACCACCTATTCAATGTTGGGGCTGTGGGGGAGACCATATGCATAGAGATGGTCCTCACAGAGGTTAAACATGAGGACTGTTCACAATTTACAACAAGCTGATATAGTGGAAGACATGGGAAAAAATGTACCTAGGATCTATGTAACCTTGGACAACAAGCAAGTTGAGTTTTAGTCACATATGATTGAAGTGGAAGGTAAGATCAACAATAAAACCATTGCTATTTTAATTAATTCAGTAGCTATTCATAGTTATCTAGATCCTGATATGGTGGAAATATTTCATTTTCCAAGAAGCAAGCTTGGAAAATCTTGGTTGGTGCAATTGGATACTGGAGCTAAAAGAAAAATTAATGATATGGTTAAGGCATGTTCAATGGAAATGAATGGAATGAGCACCAGGGAATATTTAAACACCATACCTTTAGGTTCCTATGAATTCCTAATTGGTATGGATTGGTTGGATCAACACCATGCTATCCTAGACTATTATAATAAGGCATTTACTTTCTTGGATGATGAAGGGAACATAAGGATAGTACATGGAATTCCCATGGAAGTAACCATCAGAGAAATTTCATCATTGCAGCTGAAGAAAAGTTACAGAAAAGGATGTAAAATATTTGTGGCACATATGGAAGAGACAGCTAAATATAATATGCCAAATATTGAAGATTATGTAGTATTTAAAGAGTTTTAATATGTATTTAAATAAATACTAGGATTAACCTCTAAAATAAACATTGGTTTCTCCATCAATGTGATGCCTGGAGCAGACCCAGTACCGAAGACCCCTTATAGGATGAGTACACCGAAATTGAAGGAATTGAAAATGAAACTTGAAAAGATTATTAAGAAGGGGTATATACAACCAAGTGTGTCACCTTGGGGTTCCTCAATATTATTTGTTAAGAAAACGTATGGAATGTTGAGACTTTGAATTGACTTCAGGCGGTTGAACAAGGTAACTATGAAGAACAAGTATCCTTTGCCAAGGATCAATGACCTATTTGATTGACTGAAAGATGCAAAAATATTCTCCAAGATTGATCTCAGGTCAGGCTATCATTAGGTAAGAATTAAATATGAAGAAATCAGGAAGACTTCCTTCTAAACAAGGTATGGTCATTATGAATTCATAGTGGTGCCATTTGGGTAATCAAATGCATTAGCTATCTTCATGTGTTTAATGAATGGTATTTTCAGAGAATACTTAGATAAGTTTGTCATTATCTTTTTGGATGACATTCTTATATATTATAAGTCATAGGAAGATCATGGAAAACACTTCAGGATGGTATTACAGGTATTGAGGGAGCATCGATTGTATGCCAAAATATGCAAGTTATCATTCTATCAAAAGAAAATTCATTATTTGGGATGTATCATTTCATAGGAAGGGATAGTAGTGGATCTTGAGAAGATAGAGGCAATTAGAGGATGGTCAGTGCCAAAGAATGTGACAGAGGTCAAATCATTCATGGGGCTTGCAAGATACTATATGATATTTATTGAAGGATTCTAAAAGATTTCACACCCACTCACTTCCTTGCAAAAGAAGGGTGTGAAATTTCAGTGGACATTGGATTGTGAAAAGATTTTCCAAAACTTGACGCATTTATTAACAAGTTCTCCAATACTAAGGATTGTTGATCCAAATGAAGACTTCATTGTATGCATCGATGCATGTAAAGAAGGTCTTGGTGGATTCCTTAGTCAAAATGGGTATGTGGTATGCTATGAATCAAGGAAGTTGAAGGATCATGAAAGACACTATGTTACTCATGATTTGGAGTTGGCAGCCATAATGCATTTCTTGAATATTTGGAGTGATGCAAACCCCCACCCCTCCTATCTAGCTCAAGTGACCTCCTGGTCTAGGATCATTCACACAGGAGATGAATTAGATCTTGGATCCCTGTTGGATCCTCTCTAATGTACACATGCCCTTTTGATTTCCTTATCAGGTCCAACAAAACCTATGGGCGCTTTACTCTAAGAACCTTTCACTTTAAAGTCAAAACCATAGACACTAGCCCCTTTTATTCGGTGGAAATATCACATGACTGTCAGATAGAACCAAATTCTCAACTAAAGGTGCTATCCAGAGCTCTGGGACTTCAACGCTTAGTGAAAATTCACCTTTTTAACACTCTAATCTTCCAGAGTGGTTACCGTTTGAATTTGGTCATAAAGGGATGTGACCGACAGCTGTGGGTCTTATCCTGTCCTTCCACTCTCCAACTTCCATAGCTAGATCTAACAAATGGCTGGGATTATCCCTCCTCCATGATCTACAATGGATATTATTTTCGAAACTCCAGGCTTCGAGATTTTCCACGACTCCAACACTCAAATCTCCCACATTGTCGAGCTGGCAAACTCTCGAAGATTTCAGAGATCAACAGTCCACACTTTTCCCCTTGATCTATGGCTAATATAAAATCCAGGACTCTGGTACTCTGGGCTTTAGAAGTTTCCATGATTTCAACACATCAAATTCCCAAACAGACGAATGTAGAACTGTAATCGATGACTCATGGTCCTCCTACAACCAATGAATGTGATTAACTCTGTAACTTCTAGCTTCATGGTTCCTCACTCCAACTAACATCCAAACTCCTGAACTTTTGAATGCCGAATTGGCGATATATGACTCTCGCTCCTCCTTCAACCAATGATTGTGATCAAATACAAAACTTTGGGCTTTGGGGTTCCTTTCTCCAAATCATCACCACACTCCTGAATAGACGAAATTGTGAAGGGTGAAGATCAATGACTGAGACTCCTCGGTTGATCAACGATGGCGATTAACTTCGTTACTTTAGAGATTCATGGTTTTGACCACTTTCCAATGACTACCTTTGAAATATTCTGGCTAGCTGAATGATGAAGGATATACCAATCAACACCCCCCACTTTTCTTCCCAATCTTCGACTAGGATCTATTCAAGACTCCAGGATTCAAGGATTTATCCTCCTAGAAACACAAGGACCAAAATATTCTAGAGTGTCGAACCTCCAAACTGTGAGATATACGGTTCACGTTGTTGCACCTCTTTTGCCACCTAGATGAGCAAAACAAAGGTGCTTACAAGCTTAGTTGGGTTAGCTAAGCAGGATAGCTGTAAAGGAAAAGGGTTAGATAAAGAAACATAAAAGAACAACTAAGAAATAAACTAAGAAATAAAAGAACAACTAAGAAATAAACTAAGAAATAAAATAACAACTAAGAAATAAAAGAACAACTAAACTATTGAGCATAAGGACATAAGAACAAAAAAAAATAAGACTCATGTCACCAATGGCAAGGATTATATTAGTGAAATAAAACACCAAGAAGAAAGAGACCTATGAGTCCCTTCTTTCTCCAAGGGAGGGCTCTTGGACCCCCACAAATAAGCTCTTCTTACAACTTTGAATGAAATGGTGAAAGAATTCCAAGCTAATCCACTCAAGAGGTGAGATGGATTGCCCAATGTAATGGTGCTAGTTTACTCTTGATGAGAATAGAGGATTCCTCAAGAGAATAGCACCAACATAACTTTTCTATTGAATTCCTTAAAAATGAAGTGCACCCATGGCCTTGTTTTATAGCACCCCTTTGAGGTATTGTGCAACCAGCTTGTAGTGTGAAAAGAGGCTAATTAGGGCATTTTTAGGTCTTTGACTAGCCACCCAGTCGGATTTAGTCAAGATTTGGGTGTCAAATCAACTTGGAAGATGAACCAGAAGTGCGCGGGAGGCCGACTAATCTCATAAATGGGCCATTCTCAGATGTGCACGGATTTTAGCGACCACAGTCATGCATCGTGCACATGTGCACTTTTCCTACGTTTCTAGATCGCACATGTGCATGCATGCCCTGTGTAGTCATAGTGCACTTTAATTTTATCACTGGTTGTATAGTTTTGGACCTTTTGGAAATGCTTTTGTGGTAATTTTGGTCCATGGGTGACCTCATAATTGTCTGACGATGTTGGATTCTTGTAACCATTTGCAGACAAAATTTCAGTGATAACACACATTTCATGATGTGATCTATGGATGCAATCCACTTTGCTTTGGATAAGACTTACACCCCAAGAACCTTGATATACTTATTTCGTTATCCTGTGCTCAGATCCAATGACTGGGATATGATCAACTCTGCAATGCGTTTCTCCTCTTGTCTAGGTTTGATCCAACGACCCAAATATTCCACATCCAATCCAACGGCTGGTGTAGTTTCTCCTCTTTCTCAACTTCACTTCCCTTCAATAAAGGAACTTTCTCATCTTTTCAAAGGATTTAACTTTGATTTCTCCTCTGCAAGGTTAACTCCTTGACCTCTTCTTTCTTTCTTGAACTACTACACCTCTTGAGCTTAGAACTTCTAATAAGTTCTCCTATGCACACTTGTGCTTCTCATACAGTCTGGAACATAGATTGTTCTCACCTTTTGAACTCCTTGCATAGGCTCTACAAACACTTGTGCTATCTCTCCTAAGATTTCTTCTCTTCAAACTTCAAAGGGGATCAACCGTTTGTTCCTTCAAAAACTCCTTGTGCCCTCCTGGAACCGACACTCTTCCTCTTGAGCTTAACGAGAACTTAACAAAGTGTTGGCTTTGTGAAATCTTTGCAGTGGCCCATCCTTGAGATTTTACAATGCTATGAGTGTAGGTGCACTCCTTGCGCTCTCTCTATGCACAGTTGCACTAGCCTTCCCTTGATATTTTACACTGCTATGAGTGTAGGCGCACTCCTTGCGGTTACTCTGTGCACTCCTTGCACTATCCCTTCTAAGCTTATGACATGTTCTGGTGTGCCCACCTGACACACTCTTCCCGAAATTGAAACTAATTTCTTGCATAGTCCTTGCGTTGGATTCTTAGAGTTCTCAATAACTCTGGTGTGCACTCCTTGCACTAGCCTTGAGATCCCAAAACACTGATAAATTCACACAGATAGAGAATTCTATTTATTCCTACAAAGTGAACATTTATATACTCATGGCATTCATAAACATGCACATTAAAAATTCAGAAAATGACCAATCATTCACAGAGAACACACATAGAGATTCATATGCATGGAAATATGCTTTTCTATTAAATTTGAATTCTTTTTACATTGTTTACAATGTTTACAAGCCTAGATTGCAACAAAGTCTCAATTCTTCTCTCCTCTCCTAAATTCTCCTATCTTGAGAGCTATTCTCTTCTCATGCATTATTCTTCTTGTAGTATTTTCTTATCATACCTTATGATTTCAATACATTGGGATTTTTGGAAAAGAGGAGCCTTTCAAGCCTTCCTCATCTACTTACATTAAATTACATTTAATTTACATCTAGTCTAAATCAGATCTAGATTCATCTACCTGTCATCCATTAAATGCGAATGACATGAAGCATGTACAAATACAATGGATCATCCCTCCTCGATCCTTTACAACATTAATTACATTTAATTTGAGATTTAAACTCAAAATGAGAAAGCTGACGCTTCTCTCTCCTTAGGATCTGCTCCCTCCATGTGCGTTGTTGCACTGGCTACTGATGTGCTGCTGAGTAGGAGTGATTCTCCTACATCATAATCCCCTGCTGACAAAATCATGAGCTCCTACTCATGGCTCCTCTGATGTTGTTGTTGTGATCCTCCATGGTCCCAAACTTCATTCTGGAGCTATCCACCCGCTCCAATGTCATGTTGTTATTGTTGTCCTACTGCTGCAACAAGATCTCCTCCTCATTTCCAAATTTTATGTTGCAGGGCTCCATTTATCTTGCCACAAAAATATTCTCTTGTTAAACTCCACCTATTGTTGATTGTCTCATTTTCTGACTTCAACATCAGTCTCCTTATATCCTCAATCTCCTCATGCAAATTGTCTATGAGCTGACTCCTCTCCTACAGTCTTCTTTGTTGTTGCATCTCCTCTTCTTCACTAGTATCCAACTTGGCTTGTTGGATGAGCCTCTTGTGGGTTATTGATATTTCTCCCAGGGATTTCAATTCTTCATACAGATCAAAGGGCATATCATCTTGATCTCCCATGCTGACTTCATATCCTTTGGAATGGGCTTGCCAGTCCACTGCAGACTCCAATTATACAACAATATTACTGAGTTGTTGCTCAACCATCTCCTCTGAAAATTTTATTTCTACCAATTCCTCTGTGGCTCTGTCATCTTTTTGGGCTGTCATAAGTTCAACTTCATCCATCTTCTCCTCATGCTAGAATTCTTCTCCACTCTCCATGACTATGTCCTTCTAAAAGTCTTCCTTTGTCTCTAGATTTCCTAACCAATCCTATAGTAGCTTCAAATATTCCTCCCACTGAGTGAGTATGACATATGAATTCTCCTCCTGAACATTCCTTTGGATCACAACTATGTGGGCCTCCTCTTCTTTCATATCTTGGGAATATTTCAGTGTCTGATCCTTCTCCTCCTCCAAGACAATATTTGTTGGTTGTCCTTCTTACTTTGCACCTGCAACACATGCATCAACCTATACTGGGATTCCTGGTATAGATATGATGATCTCCCCAATGATCAAAATGCACCGTTGATCCTCGTCCTCTCATGTTAGCACTCCTTACTGATCTAGACTCTCCTCTGAGTTCTTGAGACTCTTAGCTAGTCTCATCTCCTCATTATTTCCTGTCAGCACTCCTTGTTGATCTAAACTATTCTCTGAGTTCCTACGACTCTCGTATAGTCTCATCTCCTCTTTTCCCTCCTAGAAACTTGAATTTTCCTTTCTTCGCTTCTGAAAATCTTTGAGATCTTCAACTGATCTCTCTTCCTCCTCATCAAGGCTTTATTCATCTTATGTTTTACATATGTAAACCATATTCTCCTATTTGTTATTGAGGTTTTCCACTTCCCTTAGCCACCTCCTCAATATATTTTTTCCTCCTTGCAATCAATTGTTGGATAGGCCACTTCAACTTCTTCTTCATGGGCCACTCATACCTCCAACACCCTTGCTCTTCTTGCTGCATGCTCTGCCATTGTAACATCAATCTGTTGAGCTCCTCTCTAGTCTCCTTGAGCTCTTTATCCATCTCTTCTCTGCTCATTTTCTTGCGGTATCCTCTTGGACCTTGTCATGGCATTCAATAGCCATTCTCTCCTCTCCCTTCCCTCCTAGTTGTCTGCTACAAACTTGCAAACAATTATTCACACAGAGCATCAATACTCTACCTGTCCTCCTTTTTCTTATTGCCTACAGAAAAAAAAAAAGATGTAATACCACTTGATGGTATAAAACAAAAATTTCTCTTAATCTTTGATACCAAATGATGCAAACCCCCACCCCTCCTAAGGGGCTTGTGCGACCTCTCGTTCTAGGATCGTTCACACAGGAGCTGAATTCTCTCTTGGATCCCTGCTAGATCCTCTCTAATGTACACAGGCCCTTTTAATTTCCTTATGCAGGTCCAACAAAACTTGCGTGCACTTTACTCTAAGACCCTTTCACCTTCAAGTCAAAACCATAGATGCTAGCCCCTTTTCTTTGACAAAAATCTCATGTGATCGAGTGGGGATATAACCAAGCACTCAACTAAAAGGTGTTATTTAGAGCTCCAAAACTTTGGTGCTCCATGAAAATTCACCTTTTCAACACTCCAATATCCCAGAGTGGTTACCGACCAAATTTGGTCATAAAGTGACATGACCGATAGCTACGGGTCTTATCCCTCCCTTCCACTCTCCAAATTTCAGAACCAGATCTGAAATTTGGTAGGGATTCTACCTCCTCCATGATCTACAGTGGATATTTTATTTAGAACTTTGGGCTTCGGGAGTTTCTATGACTCCAACACTCAAATTTCCTGGACTGTCGAACTGGCGAAATCCCGAAGAGTTCAGGGATCAACGGTCTATAATTTACCCCTTGATCTATGACTGATATCAAATATAGGACTCCAAGATTGCAGGCTTCAGAGGTTTCTATGACTTCAATACATCAAACTTCCAAAAAACCAAACATTGAACTGTAATTGACGTCTTGCACTCCTCCTACAGCCAACGACTATGATCAACTATGAACTTCGAGCTTTGAAGTTCCTCACTCCAACTGACCTCCAAATTCCCAAACTATTGAAAGTCAAATTGGCGATCTATGTCTATCGATCCTCCTTCAACCAACTACTGTGATCGACTCTGGAACTTCGAGATTCGAGGTTCCTTTCTCCAAATCACCACCACACTCCTAAATATATGAATGCCAAAATTGTTAAGACCGAAGATAAAAGACTGAGAATCCCTAGTTGATCAACGATGGGGATTAACTCTAGTAATTTGGAGCTTCGGGGATTTGGCCACTTTCCAAAAACTAACTCTGAAATCTTTTGGATAGTTGAACACCGAAAAAATAACCAATCAATTCCCCCCTCTTCTCTTCCCAATCTTCGGTTGGGATCTGTTAGCACTAAAATTCACCTATGGATTGCTGTAGAGGTAAGCCTGATACCCATCAGTATTTTATGTCATGGGTTGCTTATTAAAAAGGTCAAATCGACGCAATCTCAAGAAAATATCGTGTTAACTTAGAAAACTGGACTGATATGTGTAAGAAGGTGAGGTTTTGGTTTAACTCCAATCGGTAGGTTGTAGTAAGGGTGAGAAGGAGGAAGACTTTGGGGAAAAAATGTAGAGGTCTTTCATGAACATCAGGCTTTCCAACAACCTAAGGAATAAAAATTTAAACACAAGGTCCTCTTGGATTCAAACTTCAAGGATACTGAAAGAAATCATAACAACATTACATCCAAACATCTTCTTAATACAGTCACAACAATCCATGTGAATCAGTCATCATGAAATATCTCAGTAACAAAGGCAGATAAGATAGAGCAAGAAAGCTGACTTTCATTAAACAAGAAATCTCAGATTACAAAGCATAACCAGAGGACCAGAGTTTTCATTAAAACCTTACAAATCGTGATATTTTCTCTACCATTGACCCTTACAAACTATAAAAACTGAGTATATATACTCAAAGAAACTCGCTGCCCATAGAAGTACACTCTGGTCACTGCATTTAAGGCTTGGCATCTGCATCTTCTGCTGTCAGATGCAAGATTAGATTGATATGGGCTTCACAAGAAAATCCATGACAGGGGACTTTCGGCTGACAGTCTGCCCTCCACAACCATATTTTTCATTCTTTCCATTTATTTGGTGAAATGAGGTTTTAACCACCTTCCTCGTTTTCATTAACTACTTTCATAGGGATTAGGGCGAGACCTGACACCCTTGAATGTTCCCGACGGGCTCACGACTCCTTCGAGTCAATTATAGCACCTCGAGGCTACGTAGATCTTTTTCTGTGACCAACTCGGTCACTTTGATCCTTTGCATAACTTATTTTCATCTGATCCTGGGCTGTGATCGTGTGGCTAATTCCTAGGCGGATCGATAATTTGCGTTTCGTGATCTTGTATTGTGAATCTGATGAAACTTATGAGTCACGAAAGCATGATTGTTTGGATCAGGTGACACGTATCCCTTTGCATCAGATGACCCTGCTGAACATCGACATTTTGGGACCTTGGGTCGTCGACATTTCTTACTTCAGTTCCCCGAAACGAATTTCTCCATGCTGAAACTGCACCACGTTTCTTTCTAGAAAAGATGGTCAAGATCATTTCAGGACTCCACGTGTCGCAAGTTTCCAAGACTCTACCCTCCTACTTTCCCAACTCGTGGATCATGAAAAGTTGATCCATCGGTCCACATCTCTCCTTTGATCAATGACTGCGATCTTATCATGATTTCGCATTTCACGAGTTCTGATGACTTGGCTCCTTGACCGCTCCATCTCACGAAACGACTAAATGATAATCTTGCGCCATGCGTCCTTCCTCACACCAATGAATAGGATTTCACCTATGATTTCGGACCTCTGTCTGACGCTAAACTTGGTGCAACCGAATGATCCCGATCACCAGATGGCTGTTGATCTGATCTTCCTGATGGATATCCTCTGCTAAAAGTTGATCTTACTCGCTCGCTCGATTTTATTTTATATATTAGACTGCTTTAAGTGTTACGCTTGCTTCTCACGACTGTGGCCTATGTAGATTACTTAAATCAGTATCTGAGGGCTCGAGAAGATAAAAGGACTAGTGACAGAGGTAAGTATAGAAGTGATCATCGTTAGGGGAAATAAAAGGGCTTAGGACCGATATTTCTCAGGCCTTTCGATAAGGAAAATAGGTCGATCAACCGTATGAAGAAAGACAGAAGAAAAACTACAAGCTGAGAGGAAAAACTTACAATCAGGCCTACAAAAAGGGGGAGAGACAGGAAAAAAATACAGACTTAGGTAGAAACCACAAACCCTTAATGTTTTGACAAGTTTATGTGATAATATTAGGATCCATGGGGGATAGATTCCTCCCTGCGAGGCTCTAAGAACTCCTTCCACAGCTTCAATGCCTTACTGTTGGGTTGTGGAGTCTTCTATTAAAAACTAAACAAAATAAACAAAAAACATGAATGATATTTACAATGATGGGATGCCAATTGAAGCTTTAAACAAAAAATATTTTCAGGAAGTGCCCATTTACAGGGCCACCAAATACTTCATCTCCCTCCAAATATTGCAACCTCTAAGTGTTATTTGGGAACTTCTCAAATATTTGGAAGGGGCCGATCCAAAGGGCTTCAAATTTTACATGCTTTCCCCTGTCCTGTCTGGGCGCATCCCACTTAAGTACCAGATCTCCCGGCCAAAAATAATCTTTAATTCCTTTCCTGTCAAAGGTATGCTTGAGTTTTTGCTAACGGTCATGCGCTCTGCCCATCACCTACTCTCTAGTCTGTTATAATTCTACCGACTGATGAATTCTTCTGATTATGTCATCACGGTCTCCTTGGTAGTCTTGGAAGAATTTCTCTACAGGGAGGGCAAGCTGAGAAGGAAAAACTGCTTTAGTCCCATATACCAGTTGGAAAGGAGAGATGCCCAGGGACCTCTTGGTTTTTGCTCTATCGGCCCAAAGAGAAAATTTCAGCTTTGAATCCTATGCTTTCTTGTTGTCCTCTAACAGTCTTTTGATGATTTTTATTAGGCTCTTGTTAGAGGAATCCCCTAGTCCATTGCCTTGGGGATAGTAGGGGGTAGAGTGAATCAATGCAATTATGAAATTCTCATAAAAATTGATCAATGGTTCAACACTGAAGGATGCAACATTATTAGTAACAATTATGTTCAAGAAACCAAACCTTGCTATAATATATTCAACAAAACCAATAATCACTTTGTGAGAAGCATTCCTTGTGGGGATAGCTACTATCCATTTGGTAAAATAATATGTTGCAGTTAGGATCCACCTATGTTGACCACTTCAAGGAGAATGAATTTCCCAAATAAAGTCTACACCCCACTACTGAAAGGGTCCTGAAGCTAGTACATTCTTCAATGGAAGAGACTTGAGTTGCTGCTTCCCAGAGAATTTATGACATTTGATACAAGCCCTGATTTTTGCATAGACATTAGTGAATAGAGTAGGCCAGTAGTACCCAGCCTTGAGAATTTTGTAGGTTGTGGTTTTCCATAAATGATGTCCCCCACATAGGTCGTCATGGAAATCAAATATAATATTTTGGGCCTCTTGTGGGTCTAGACATATCAAAAGTACTCCCACAAGATATTTCCAATACAAGATCTAATCGATAAGGCAATATCTAATTTTATGAGCTTTAAATCTCTTGCCTTTCTTTTTCCCATACGATCAGTGGGTTGCAACATTCATAGAAAATATATAATGTCTTTATACCAAGCACATTCTGCCAATGGGGGGTTGTCTTGAGGGCCTTTATCAGATGCTTTAGACTACTGATTTTCTGAGACAATGTTGATGAAGTTGACCTCCAAAGAATTACAATTAGATTCAACCAACAGCTTGGCTAAACCCTGACCTTTAACTAATTTAGTGGGTTTTATTTCCAGGTCAAATTTGAGGATTTTGGAAATCCACTTGCTCCTTCTCCCATATATTTTAGACTGAATGAGAATGTCCTTCACAGAAGCCAAAGGATCATATGCAATGATTTTTGAATGCAGAACATAGACTCTAAAAGATTTAAGATATTTCAACAAGGCATAGGTCTGCTTCTCCATGATGTAATGTATGACATCTGCATCTCTTAGTGCTCTTCTGAAAAAGAAAATAAATTGCTCCAACACTTCATCATTCTTTTGTAGTAAAGCAATGACCACTGTATCAAATGAAGAAAAGAAAAAACAGAGAAAATCCTTGGAATAACCAAGACTGACCAACACAGGTGCCTTAGTTAATGATTTTTTTGATTTGGTTGAAGGATTCTCTGGGCTCAACAATCCATTTTACTTCATTCCCTTTCTTGAGCATGGTGGTGATATGCTTCACCAATTCAACAAAATTTGAAACAAACCTTCTTAGAAAAATATTTTTTACCAGGAAAGACTGAACCTTGCCTAGGAAGTGACAAGGCTTGAATAGCTTCCACCCTACTTGGATCGATCCTAACCCCCTCGGCTGATACAATGTGTCCCAATAATTTTCCTTCTTGCATAGAAAATAAAAACTTCTTGGGATTTAGGGGGGAGACCAAACCTTCTACATTTCGAGAAGAGCTTTCTTAGATGTTGACAATGTTCTTTATTAGATTTGGAGAAGATTGTTATGTCATCCAAATAGATGACCAAAAATTTATCTCTTTCTCCAATGAATGTAATGTCCATTGCTCGCTGGAAGGTTTCTCCTTCATTCATCAATCCAAAGAGCATTTTGGAATACATGAATGTTCCTCAAGGAGTGGTCAAGGTTGTCTTTTCTCTATCTTCAGGCATGACGAAGATCTGGCTGTAGCCAGAAAATCCATCAATCATGAAAATTCTAAATGCACTTATCACCCTTTGAAATATGTGTTCCATCCTTGGAAAAGGATAATTGTCCTTCTTGGAGCTTCTATTCAGATTTCTGAAGTCAACACACAGTCCGATTTCTCCATTTTTCTTTCTCACCGCGACCAGGTTGGCTACCCACTCAGAATATCTCAAAGGGGCAATGATTTGGGCATCCAACAACTTCTTTACCTACCTTTCCATAATAGGAAACAACATAGGATTTATTTGTCTTAATTTGTACCTAAATGGTTTGGCCTCCTCTCTCAATGGGATCTTATGCTCAATGAGTACTGTGTCATATGTTCTAAGGTCTTCATAGGTCCAAGAAAACACATCACCAAATTCCTTTAATAATTTAGCATACTCGGCCCTCTTCTCCCTTGACAGACTGCTTGTCATCTTGACAAATTTTGTATCCTCCTCTATGCCAATATTGTACTCAGCTACATCAACATCCTCAGTTGGGCCTTTAAGCTTCACTGCCACATCGTTCCCATCAAAGAATCTTTCTAAAGGAACTAGTCCCTTTGGAATGTGGTTGTTGAGCAGATGAACAATATGGTGATTAGAAATTTTATTAAAAAATACTTTAGGGGGAGGGTCACCTTCAGAATCATGATCCTGATCAATGTGTAATGTAGAGAACTCATCAACCGACTCAAGAAATATTCTAATTTCAATATCATCCTCGAACACCTTCCAATTCTTGATATTATTAGGTACAGAGGACCTATATCTAATCTCAACATCATACCTAAGCTTAGGTGGCAGTGGGACCCTGAACTGGCTGGATGAGATGGCCAAAGAATCATCCATGACATTCTCTTCTCTTGGAATAAATGAAATGCTAAAAGCTGAGAAAAAATTGTCAATTAAGTCCCATAGTTCATTTCTATAACTTCTGACTTGAGGGTGTTTGGCCTGATAAATATTTCTGATCTACTGGACAATCAAATCAACATCTCCAAACACTATTATCTCTTCAAATCCCATATCCTTTACATCCCTCAAACCCAAAACAAGAGTCTCATACTCTACCACATTGTTGGTAGCTTCAAATTCTAGTTTATAGGACAAAGGTATGACTTCTTGACAAGGTGACACAAAAACCACTCCGATACCAACACCTTCCCTAGATAAGGCTCCGTCGAAGAAAATCTTCCACACAGAAGTATTTGGAGGAGGTATTTCATGAAAATAAATGGGTTGCTTTATGATTTCAAGAGGAGTGTCAGGAATATCAGTGAGCTGTAACAAACTAGATCCCAAATCAGTGTCGAGTGAAAAGATAGGATGATTTGTGCGTTCTGCTTCATTACTAATAATGTAGGCCAACTGAGCTTCTCTGTACAGTCTCCTATGCCCCCCTTCGAACAATGGAATGGTATCATATGTGAGGTCCATCTGCAAGGTTCCCCCAAGTATTTTTATCCAATATATTGACAATAGCATGCCAAACTTGGGAGGAACATCAACCACCACGATATCCATGACCACACTTTTCATGGGCAGTTGAAACAAGGTCACGACCAGATATTTGATGACCCCAAGACACTGCACCCTCCTTGAATCAAAAGAATATAGATCATGATAAGCCTTTGTGACTTCTAACCCGAGTTCTTCCATGACAGTTTTGGGCATAATATTATGAGATGCCCCTAAATCCATCAAACAGTTATGCATCACCTTATCTTCTATATTTAGGGATGTATAGAAGGTAGGGATGTATAGAAGGGATGGGATGAATCATATATTTCTTCTATCATGTTACCTAAGATAACTATTGTCTTTTCATCTTGAAGGTTTACTGAGTCTGTGGAATAAGATGAAGTCTCGGGTTGCAACAATTTGGAGAGGGATTTTTTGAAATCTTCGTGCTTAACTAGTTTTGAAAGGGGCATAGGGATCCTTATTTTTTGAATTTCATTCTTGAAGTTTAAGGAGGAAAGGGGATTCATAACCTATCTCACTTTTGGGACAGGACTATTGGGTATTGGTGAGGGGTTCTGATCTTTCCTTTCCTTGTTTTTGTTTTTTTCATGTTTAGCATGCTTCTATGCTATGGAAAGCTGATTAGGGACGTCAGACTTCCCTTCTTTCTTATTAGACCTGATATATTTTTTATTGGGACTACTATCAACCTTCTCACCCTTACTTAGCTCCTTTATTTGAATGTTCATGAGGGATTCCTCGTATGCAGATTGAGTCAAATGGGGAAATGATGAGGTGTTTCCAAGACAATGGATTTCAGGATCAATCTCTTCTTCCTCTCTCCCTTCATCAACAACTAGGTTATTTTGGAGAGGGGTTTGGATTTTGTGATCATCCTTATATATGTTTTTGGGCTCTCTTGGGAGTACTTGAGGGGCATTATTTGGTCTTCTGAAGATGGATATGTTATCAACATTTTAAGGATTTTTTTATGTCTGCTTCCCCTCTACTTCCAATCTTTCCATCCTAGTTGAAATTGATTTTAGTAACTTGGTTGCTTCATACATTTTAGGGGGGGAAGAAGAGGAACCAGAGGTGGAGGATTCAAATCTTTCCCTTGTTATGTCCCTATCAACCTTATTCCTAAGTCAGTTTACTGCCAATAAGTTAGACTCTACTTCCAAGGATGCATCTTGCATATGAGCCAAGTATCTATTCTCTCTCTTAATAGGAGGCAAAAATTAGGGTCAAAGCACTAGAATATGCAACCTTGGAAGAGGCTTCTGTAGGATTTATCTTAGCATGCATCTTATTGTACATTTTGTTGAATCTTTTGAAGTCAGAGACAGATTCTCCCTCCTCTTTCTTTAGAGCCCCAAACTCTGTAATATAGTACATAAAATCCTTTTTATACCCCCATTGTCTCAAGAAAACATCATCCAAATATTAAATCCAAACAATGGATCCAAGTGTCAATCTCCTAAATCATTTCCTAACCTCACCATCAAAGCTCTGGACAAAGACCCTCATCCAGACATCTTCATTTTCAATATTCAGATTTTCTGCATAATTGTAGAAGGCAACAAGGTTTTCTTCAGCAGTTGTGTCTTCTTCTCCCATGAACTTGGGCATATAGTTTAGGTAATCTCTAGAAGGGAGAGCATTCATTGGAAGAGGTAGGACTAGGGGGGCATATCTTTTCGCCACTATGGAATCCATTATGTTCTTAGGAGGATTGGCACCTGCCATAGGGATGATAGGTGGAGGAGAACTAGGAGGGGGAGGGGTTCAAACAGGGGAGACTGGAACTAATATTCCGAGAGGAAAGGGAAACAACAAAGGATTTGTAGAAAGGGATACAAAGCTATAGGGAACATAGGTTTCCCTTTTTGAAAAATCAGTAACTCTAACGGGAGGAGGAGGAATAAAACCTGTAGTGGGAAAATATTCCGAGGTCTAGGGTCTAGACCAAGGTACAACTTCAGTGGAGAGAGGAGTGACAAGGATTTATGCCTCCAAATCTAGACTAGGAGGGGAAAACTCAATAGAAAAACTCCCAAACTTTAAAATTCGGGAAACTCCAACAGACGTTATAATAGGATAATGAGAAGAAGATATCTAAGTTTCTAAAGGGGGACAGTGAAAATCATTATAAATACTTGGTTTAGCAGCAGAAGTACCTTCTCAAGGGGTCTTTCCCTTTCTGACCATTTTCTCTGGATCAACTTTAGGTGTTTCTGAAGGTATTTTGGAGTAGACCTCATGTGCCTACCTTTAGAATCCATAGCTGAAACAATGGAGTCGCCAATGGACTTTCATCAATGGAGTCACCACAATGGATTCTTCTGGTGCGCAGTTGCAAACTTTGATGTACTTAGTTATGTTGCACCTTCAGAACTAGTAATCTTTGTTGTTCAATCCCATGGAAAATGTTCAATTTCATCCCCAACAATGGTGCCAGAAATGTTATCACTGGAAGTCACCTCTGGATTGATGCAGAGGTAAGCCCGATACCCATCAGTATTGTATGTCACAGGTTGTTTATAAAAAAGGTCAAACGAGTGCATTCTCAATAAAATATCGTCTTAACTTAGAAAACTAGATTGATATGCACAAGAAGGTGAGGTCTTGGTTTAACTTCAGTCAGTAGGTTGTAGTAAGGGTGAGAAGGAGGAATACTTTGGCAAAAAAATGTAGAGGTTTTCTTTGAACATCAGGCTTTCCAGCAGCCTAAGGAAGAAAAATTTAAACACAAGGTCCTCTTCGATTCAAACTTCAACGATACTAAAAGCAATCATAACAACATTACATCCGAACATATTCCTAATATAGTCACAACAATCCATGTGAATTAGTCATCATGAACTCTCTCAGTAACAAAGGCATATAAGAAAGAGAAAGAAAGTTGACTTTCATTAAACAAGAAATCTCAGATTATAGAGGATAACCAGAGAACTAGAGTTTCATTAAAACTTTACAAATCGGGAGCTTTGCTCTACCATCGACCCTTACAAAATATAAAAACTAAGTATATATAGTCAAATCAACTCATTCCCTATAGACGCATGCTCTGGTCACTGCATTCAAGGCTTGGTGTCTACATCTTTTGTTGTCAGATGCAGGATCATATCGGTATGGGATTCATAAGAAAATCAATGATAGGGAGCTTTCAGCTGACAATCTGCCCTCCACGGCCAATTTTTCATGCTTTCCATTTATGTGGTGAAAAAAGGTTTCAACCACCTTCCCCATTTTCATTAACTACTTTCATAGGGGTAAGGGTAAGACCTGACACCCATGAATGTTCCCGGTGAGATCACGACACCTTCGAGTCAATTCTGGCGCCTCGAGGCCACACAGATATTTTTCTGTGACCAACTTGGGTGCTTTGATCCTTTGCACAACTTATTTTCATCTAACCTTGGGCTATGACCGTGTGCCTAATTCCCAGGTGCATCAGGATTTTTCATTTCACGATCTTGTATTGTGAATTTTCGAAATTTCTGAGTCGCGAAAGTGCGATTGTTTGGATTGGGCGACACGTATCCCTTTGCATCAGACGACCCTGCTGAACATTGGGATTTCAGGACCTTGGTCCGTCGACATTTCTTACTTGATTTCCCCAAAATGAATTTCTCCATGCTGATCCTACGCCATGTGTCTTTCTGGAATAGACAGTCAAGATCATTTCAGGACTTCGCATGTTGCGAGTCTCCAAGAATCTACCCTCCTACTTTCCCAACTTGTGAAATAATGAAAAGTTGATCCATTGGTCTAGATCACTCCTTTGATCAACAACTATGATCTTATCATGACTTCACATTTTTCAAGTTCTGATGACTTGGCTCCTTGATCGCTCCATCTCGCGAAACCACGAAATTCTAATATTGTTCCATGCGTCCTTCCTCGTACCAATGACTAGGATTGACCCTACGATTTTAGACCTATGTTTGATGCTAAACTTGGTGCAACTGTATAATCTTGATCAGAAGATGTCATCGATCTAATATACTTGATGGATATCCGCCACCGAAAGTTTATCTTACTCGCTCTCTTTATTTGATTTTATATATCAGATTGCTTCAAGTGTTGCACTTGCTACTCACGACTGCGGCCTGTGTAGATTAATTAAATGAGTAGTTGAGGGATCGAGAGGATAAAATGACCAGCGATAGAGGTAAGGAGAGAAGTGATCATCGTTAGGGGAAACACAAGGGATTAGGACCGATAGTTCTCAGGTGTTTCGACAAGGAAAATAGGTCAATCAACCGGATGAAGGAAGACAGAAGAAAAAATACAAGCCGAGAGGAAAANTTTGAAAAGTTTATATGATAACAGGATCTATTCGGGACTACGAGCTTCAAGGATTTCTCCTTGTGGCAACATAAGGAACAAAATATCCCAGAGTGTCGAATCTCTGAACTCTAAGATATGTGGATCACATTCCATGATGGGATATATGACTGAGATCCACTCTACTTTGGCCAAGACTTATGGCTTGATAACCTTGATCAACGAATCTCATTCTCTTGCGCTTAGGTCCAATGGCTAGGATATGATCTCCTCCACTTTTGTTACACATTATTTTGGTCACCCTGGTGATGTTCTACAAGCACGTGTTCAGGCTCTGAAAAGGATCTTTTCCATGAGAAAACTAACTAGTTTCTCCCTCTACAAAACTTGTTTTTAGAAGGACATTGCAGGCTAAGAGTAATACACAGTGAAGAAATGACTGATTTCTGCAGGATGTCCTTAACCTAGCTTGCATAATTTCCGCAGACTGCTCTATAGAAAGGGTGCGACGATGTTTTAAGACTAAGAAAAGGGATGAAGTTAATGAAGATTCTAGAAGGGAATCTTCTAGAATATGAGGTGGCATCTGTATGGTTGGGATCCTAATGGCTTATCTGATTTGGTGGGATCATCCTAATCTCTTTAACCATTTCTCCTTCTCCTATATAATGATGGATTTCTCATGGAAAAGGTTAATAAAAAAGAAAGAAAGATCAAGTAAGGAATAGGCTGAAGATTGTGTGAGGAACTCTATTTCAATTGATGCTTGAGATCTTCATTGTTTCATCAAGCTATTGTGGGTCAACTTCATGTAAGTTTGAAACGAGTGTGTGTGTTGGAGCAAAGGGCCACTAAAAGGGAACCTTACAACATCAAGGTGGTTTGGTTGTATCTTCCACTTTTACTTAAAATAATACGATGGCATGTTTCTTTCCCATAAAATCATTCTCATTTTATTACATGACTCCTTGATCACATGTATAGGTTTTCATTGAACATACTATTATTGCTTTCACTTTGGTTGGTTTGTGTTCCATTGTAGGATCAATAGAACAAGAGCACCAGAGTGAAGCAAGGACAACAAAGACATAAGGAAGTGATATTCAAAGATATGTCACTCATCTCTTCTTTGATAGTAAATTCAATGATGAAACTTAGGGAAAGCACCATGCCATGTCTCATTTTGTTCTAGATCTAGGTGGATCTAGGGAGATCAGTCTATGTCCACATTCACCAATTTATCCAATAACAAAATTGGCGACTCCATTGGGGATACAAACTATTTGTGGTTTTTTGCTGTCCATTTTCCCTTAGCCTACCTCTTTTCATTGTATTTTAGTCTTTGAGTCTGTAATGGATCCATCCACACTCTCTAGATCTGAAAGTTCATTTAGACTCTTTGCCTTTTTTCCAATTTATTTTTGTTTGGAAGAATTTTTGCACTGTGTTCTATATATAGCCTGTAGAAACCTTTGATCACCACATCCTGAATGTTTATTCCAGGGCAGACTTTCCACACCGTACCCTATAGCTAGCCCACGAAAACATTTAATTCCCACACTGTACCCTACTGCTGGGCTGCGACATTGTCTGTGAAATTTTTGGATTGGGTCTTTTTGTCTTTTGCTACGCATTTTTTCTTTGATCATCTGGGAGGAACTTTTGGAGCCTATATCTAACTGATTTCAGAGTTTAAGACTTTCTATTTATTGGTTTTCATAGATTGAGAACCCTTCTTTGTCATTTCACAAATTTTTTCTTCTTGATTTTTATCAACAAGGATATAATCTCTGATTTTGGATCCGAGTGCTTGATCAATAAAAGTCTTTGATTTGATTTAAGGTTTTGGATTGATTACATCTCCTGGATTTCTTGTTGACTAGAATGTCATTTTCATTTGCATTTAGTGAAACATTTTATTGTCATCTTTGTTTTTATCTTCATTGAAAGTTTGATTTGGGTATTTGTTGGGTATATCTATTTTCTGTGATTACTTGTCCTTTCTTCATTATACCTCTGTTTTGGTTTTGGAAAGGAAGAATTTAAAGTCATTTATTCTTTTTAAGCAATCATCCATAAGAAAAAATTTGCATTCAATTTTGTTTTTTACACAAGAACAAATTGGAAAATTCCATTGCTTATGATTGTTTGAAATTGTGTTCATTCAAGAAAAAGGAATCATATTTCATAGATTTCATGTTTTCTGAAGAAACACTTTCTCCCTATTGTACTTAGAGTTCATCGAACTGAAACATTGCATCATTCATCTCTTTTTGCATAATATTGGGTGAAGGTCTCATACAACATCAGTTTCATCTCCATCTCCCTCTTACGTAAACAACAACCTCTAAAACACTGCATAATTAGAAAATTTAATTAGTAACTTTTATTTTCTAGGGCTCTTTCCACCAACATTATCTAGGCTATAACTTTGGAATAGGTTGCGAGGCATACTCTCCAAAGAATAAAACACACTGTAGCATATTGTGATAGGGAGTGTTCAAATCCATTGACAACATTTTGTCCTGGGAAGCCCTTCTCACACAAGGGTCAAACTTGAGGTTGCATTAAGGCTGGCAGAGTTACTCACCCTGCTTTGTTGTTCTTAGTGTAGAGATTCCACGTATTACAAGGGGTCACTTGAAGGTATACCCAAAATTATGAGTGGAATCCTTTCAATTTGATTTTCAGCTAGATACCCTGCCCTTGCGCATGGATCAAACTGTCGACTATTTCCCCAGGCATCACTGTTGTTATTGGTAACCTTAGTGGCCTATTTCTTTAGGGTCTTACATGAGGTGACTATGGAGGGACAAGTCTTCATGGTACCTGGAATCAACGTTGGCCAGACTCACTCAGACTCCTTGGAGGGTATACCCACGATTATGTGTGGGAGATTGCATGAGGGTGTAAGTCCGTTAAGAAGGTCATCAATGTAACTTTTCCACCCACTCTATCCTATCCCCTTCTTGTCTTGAATTCACAAAGTTGGATTTCATCACCAACTAGTGACTTCAAAATAAGAAGGTTTGTTTTTCTGGTTTGATTTCTAGATTTTATTAGCGAGTGTTGTTTGTTTACATAATTGGCCATAGATTTTTTCCGTAAAATATTTGTTTCGGACAACATGGACCCTCCACATCTTTCACACAAGATGCAAGGGATATCCCCAGAAGCTTCGGTGCATTATCAACCTTTTCCTAATAACCCATCGGAGGTATCTCCTCAATAGAGCGAGTTCTAGGACACCGTAACCTCACAAGAGGAAGGTTCCACCTGTTTAGAAAGTTTCCGAATAATTTATGATTCTGTAGAGGCTTTCTGCATACCTCCTGGATACGAGAGACATATTCTTCGATTAAATTCATCAGGAGAACTTGTTGTTGACACTTCTAGAATATCGATCGGACCCCATACATGCCTTGGAGCCGAGAATCCCCTTTGGACTACCGAAATATTTAGAAGCCCGCCTCTCATGGTGCGAGACCTTTATGGCTCAGCAGTAGGTGCTGATATACCTGTCGTCTCCCAACTTCTCGAAACGTCTGTTACCTACACGATACCCTTAGACCATTTTTTTGGTACAACTAGCAACATCATCGTCATTCCAGACACACATTCAGTTGGTCGTAGCTCGCATTTATCTCTCCAGATGGCCCATTCTACTATGGTCCCACACGTTATGACTATTCCTACCGAAAATGTGGTGGTTAACCAAGCTCCCATTGGTACACCACTTTATTCTAGACCTATCCTGTCACTTCCTCCTGGGTAGAAATATTTGAATCCTTCTAGTGTTGTCCCTACCGAGGTTCCATCCAGAGTTTCTGGACTTTTTGCTCCACATGGGTACAATGCTACTACCGGTTTTGTTCCTACACCTTCCCAAGTCCTCTCCGGAGGGTCTTATCCACCTTTTCTTGGGAGATTTGGCCCTAGTGGCTCCAATCCAATCAGAAGCACCCATCACCCATTCACTTCTAGTTACTAGATTCATGTTGGGGGGAAATCTCATGTTGGGGACTATCCTCCAGTTGGAGGACAAACTTAAGTTGGACTCTATAACCCATTGTATGGACATAACAGATCTGGATCCCTATCCCACCTTTGGAACCTCCTTGCCCAAGGAAATCCACAATCATCTTGGGGTCAATAGCCTCAATTCAACTCTTTTGTTCCCCCTCATTTGGGCTAGCCATATCGGGGTTCTTTGAATCCCACTTGGGGTCCACACGTTCACTCTAGTGTCCCTTTTCAAGGGAACATTTCCAACCAACCCAACCCCATGGGATACATGCCCCCACATCCACATCTGAATTTGTCAGAAACTTCAACTTACATGCAGAATGCTTATGGTCCTACCAATATACCCATGAGACTTCCTACCCAAAGTCATCAGTACCCTCAGGTGAATCGACAGTTTCCCTTTTCATCCACTTTGGATTTACCCGACTTCTCTAGAATATTGAATGATCCTATCTTACATTCTCCCCATTGTCCCATCATAGCAGCCAAGTTACCATCTGACATTCCCAAATTTGACGATAAACCAGGAGAAGACCCAAACAACCATGTTCTGACATTTCACCTTTGGTGTTCATCCAACTCTTTGATGGACGACTCCATTCGGTTACGACTCTTCCAATTAACTCTCACGGGTTCGGCTGAAAAGTGGTACATAGAATTACCACGAGGCTTCTTTAATGACTTCAACACCCTCGCCATGGCTTTTCTCACACATTACCAATTACCCATATGCTACGAGTCAGGAACTAATATTTTGAGATCCTTTAAACAATCTTCGGCCACTCATATTTCCGATCACATCCATGAGTGGAGACGAAGACGATGCTTGATTAAACTCGACCTTCCTGATCAGTTATTGGCTGAATGGTTCACTAAATCATTCATGAATAAAATCTCCCATGATATTTCAATGGGTGGAGTTTTCACTGAAGAATAAGAGATCAGTCGCGCTCAGTACCTAGATCTCGTTTATTCGCAAATGGGCACTCTTTAAAACTTTCTCCCTGACGCTCCTTTCTCTTCTACTACTGCTACCTCAACAACCCCAACAACTTCTCATTTTGATGATGGTGTGATTGGAGCTTTCCACACTGATGCTAAATACACGTCTACCACTCACACCAATCCTAAATCTCCTACTTCTAATGTTCAAAGTGCTCTAACTCCTACTCCTTCCACCGAAAAAACTTCCGAGGTTAACTCTGTTCAATCCACTCCTGTCGGAAAGAATAAATCTAAAAAACGAAAGGGTAAGAATAAGGAGGATAGAAATAATAATCCGCAATATGATAAACCCAAGACATAGTCTGCTGATGATAAGGATAAGTGTAAACCTCTATATCCTTACCTTATCTATGGTGATGATCACTACATGAAAGACTATCCAAGATGCATTGAGGTCACTAAGTTCCTTCAAGGGACCAAAAAACCTCCCACACCTACCATTTTGTCACAACCTTTCCCTTCTCAACAACAATCCCAATTGGTCATTCATGACCAACCCTCTTCTTCCACCACTTCATATGTCCTTATGTGTGTTGGTAATTCTACCAAGAATAAGGTTGCCATCACCACTCATGCCAAATATTATTATCCTTCAAAGGAGAAAGTTGACGCTTTAGCACCTTCATTGGTGAAACCACCTCCTTCAACTTCACCTCCCAATGGTCCTCTTCATCTCGAAAAATCGAGTTCCGATATAGTTCTCCACCCTCCTTGAAAGGACGTTGTTCACAAGTCTTCCTTCAATCCTCATGCGCGTGCTTCTCAAAACTACAGTGTTGTAGAAGATCTTGCGCAAGCACCCTCTGCGATGTCAACTCTCGAAGTCCTTCAAAGTTGTCCCACTCAAAGGAAGGCACTGTTAAATGTCATCAGGGAATTGATCCCACAGATATGAATATGATAATGTTTGACTTGGAAGATCGCATTCCAAGGCTACCTCCTTAGTTAGCATTTTAGATTCAAGTTGTTGTTGAGAACAAGAACATTTGTAGAACC
>JASDQU010752374.1:9422-26412 GCA_032191745.1 Picea mariana | reverse complement strand
ATGAAACCCATCATGATGCCACCCTGGTTATTGAAGCTTAGAAAAAGGGTGTCAAAGCCCAATACGACAAGCATGTCAAGCCACATGTTTTCTCTGAAGGCGATCTAGTTCTCTTCTATGAACAAGATCATGACTTAATAGGGTCCAGAAAATTTGAGGCTATGTGGCAAGGCCCTTATATCGTCAAACGAGTGTTGGAGAAGGGAGATTATGAATTAGTGGATTATGATGGCATTCCTTTGAGTGAACCCATAAATGGGCTTTACTTGAAGAAGTACTATGCTTAGGTTATCTTCGCATGAGTGCTTGTATTTTACTGTATCATACTCTTGTGTGCTACTTTTGTGTGTTTTTTCGTTATTTGGTTTCGAACCCCAACTACTTACCTTGCATTGTGCTTGGTTTCCATATGTTGGTGTCTTCGCTACCCTACATTGGCTTTGTCAATGGCACTAGTCGTAGTACTAAGAAATTAGCATATGTTGCTTGGGAAATCTACGCACCTACGAATGAATTAATCAGTCTACATGGTGTCTTCCTTGGTCATGCAACTAACAATATCGCAAAATATAGTGCAGTCATGGAATTGTTGACTGACGCTATTTCACTTGGAATTCATCACCTTGTCGTATGACTTGATTCGTAGCTAGTAGTACTACAGTTAAGTAATGTCTATGCTATCTGGATTCCTACTTTTTAAGGGTATATTTACGAATTCACCTCTTGGAACATCAATTTGATTATATTGAATATCAACACATTCCTAGATGTCTAAATACATTAACATATGCATTAGCTAATTATGTGTTAGACAGACATTTGAGACATTTATAAATCCAATCAAATATTGTATATAAAGAAAAGTAATTCGATAGAAACCTCATGTATATATATAACGATAAACGTTTTTTACAAAAAAGTGTTTGTCCAAAGACCAAAAATATCAAAATTTGAAGCACATGGCTTCATATACAAAATAGCATGAAGGATGTTTCTCATGGTAACATAGCTGGTCGTGCTACCCTATGGAGCAGTCAACTAATAGAACCAAATATGCCTACAATATGGTATTGATATCATCTCGGGATCTCATCGATAGAGATATCCAGGACAACTATTGTCAACCCCTCTAGGTTCTCCTCGATCGCCTCGTAGTCACCAGCATCACATCATGTTACCTCATCTTCTTCCCCTTGTCTTTGAATGGGATATGTACCTGGAGGTCGGTGTGGTCCAAAATCTACGTTGTCAAAAGATATTTTGACTAGTCCTTGGAACAAAGACATGAAAAACATTTCATATTTTCGAAATTTACAAAAACGTCATAAAAATAAAAATGTACTTCTTTCTTGTGTTCCCCCATTGAGAATATTTGGGTAAAACCAAGTCCAGATTGCCTCTGAAATATAAACCGGCATAGGCATAATCGTCTACAAGCAGTAGTTGAGGCCTCAAAAAGAATACATCGTTGTATTTGACAATAGGGCCTGCCACGTGCCGAGCCATGAGGTTGCACCATATTTTCATCCTTGGATCTTGTGGGGTCGAGAGGCCCCACTCTACCTGTAAACGCAAGTGAGGAACCTTGTCGAGGAAGAAGGACACTAAAATAGATCCATACCTTAATTGCTTCAGGTCGCCCCTCTTGCACTTTGTCAATTGTTTCTTCATACTATGACGAAACCCGTCAGACCAGTTGAATACCCGGGGCTCTATGCACTCCACTACATAGTGGAAATAGCTCTGGAGGGCCATGTGAGGAGATGCACTCCCCTTCATATGTGCAATAGTGAATAGGATAGTCTGTAAGGGAAAATATCAGACACCCCTAATGGAAACCTTTCCATTACGTCTCTTAGCATTAGGATCACAATACCTGCGGACATACTCACTCATTGCTAAACTACCCCCTCTGCCACCTGTCAAAGTCACATGGGATCCATGGCATGATAACCCCATAAAAAAATATATATATTCGATATGTAGGGAAAGTGTGTGGACTTCCACATGGAAAACCTACTGATCCACAACCCACATGTGGACCAAGTACTCAAGCAACTGGAGTTGGGCCCTCATACCCTGGATTTTGAAGAACTTCAGGAGCCCACATTTTCAGAGGGAATTAACTATACCCAAGTCATTCTCAATGACGATATCATCATCCTCATGTTCTCTTTCCCTCCACTCCAACATCATGATGGTCAAAACCTGCAGTGGATCCATAAGAAGAAAGTTAACATCTTTATTTCACATCCTTGGTAATATTTTATTTGTTAAACACGCACACGAAATTTTGGTTTCGCCCACTACAGGTGAATCTTTATGCATAGTGTGGGACTTCCGCAAGTGAACCAAAGGCCACCTATGGAAACTTATGGTTTGCATAGGTCCTGATATATGCCACCGTTGGTGACCCTTCTGTGCACGTACCGACATTAAAACTGACTCAAAAACTATTTTTTAACTAGTGAAAAAGAAAATTAATCCATGGAAAAGATAGAGGATGAGAAGATTACCTCTTTGGCGAAAGTCGTTCATTGAATATTTTCATGTACCTCCCACAATCGACAGAAAATTTTTGAGGAAAAAAAGGTTTTTTGGATGAGTTTTGGGTAAAATGACAATGAAATGGTAAAAAAGGGATTTTCACCTATATTTATTCACTTTTTACTTTTTTGTTGATATTTTATATTGTTTTATACATTTTTAACTAAAACCTAATTTTCTAATGGTATTGCGAGTGTTGTATTTCTTCGCCAATGAATGATCTAAGATCTTAAACAATGGAATTTAGATACTTTTCTTAATTTGTTTTTTCTTTGGCACATGTACAAATGCTTTTTAGGTTTTTCCAAAAAAAACCTCGAGCACAGTCTTTGTTCATTCTCACACTCGTAAATTAGTGAGAACGTAACCGAGTACACTTTTGTCATCTTTTCATACTCGTCATGGTAACAGGAAAAGAGAAACCTATGGAGTATCCTTTAAGCTCTTTTCACGCTCCGTAAAAACAAAAATATTGCCGAACGACCCTATTCTTTTCACACTCGTAAAAGTATTTGAAGAAAATGTTTGATGGGCAATAGTTTATCACTTTTTTGGTCGCATTATACTAATTTATGAAAAAGGAACTGAGAGAGTCATCTTTAAGTGTTTTCCAGACTCTCTAAACGTGAAAAACCCTCGCGTTTTCTCTCTTTGTACTCGTTAAACAAACATCGAAAGACCTAAATGGAACCGAACCACTCCTTCTTAGGGTTCGTTAAACATATGCCAAGGGACTCGTCCAAAGGATGAGCTTACATCAACAAGCATATGTTATCCTCCTCAAGCTTGCGTAAAAATAAAGAGGTACTCGTCAGAAATGGTGGGGGGAATTTTGGGAAAGAAATGTGTCTCTGTATTTGTGTTAGTGGCAGTAATAGTCTCTTTTAAAAATGACACCCCCCTTTCGTCATTGAATTCAGGTTGGGAAATCCATTTGTCTCTTGTTTGACCTTCTGTAAGTTCATATCTTGGGACGTCTTTGAATCAATGCTGCCAAGACCATTGTCATGTCGTTCGTATGTTCAAGAGAAGTCCAAACAAGCCTTCTATCGAGTCGGCCATCTGAAATTATCAATTCCTACCATATTAGCCTTCCCTGTGTCAGTTTAAAACCATTTTCATAATTTGATCTACCCTAAATCTATTACTTATTTCGCGTCATTGATGGGGGACACATCAAGGCCCTTGTGTGATGAGTCTTTTCTTTTCGAATTCAACTCATCATTCGGGAACAAAACGTAGAAATAATTTAGTACCTTAGAGCCTGCATGCCTTAATGGCAAGTTTCTTCGCTTTCAACAGTGGATTCACATCATTGGTCCCTAATCGAGTGATTCCATCGAGTGTTTGACTTCATCTCATTTATTCATGTTCTATGGATTGTACTGAGGTACCTTGGGAGTCATTGACATCAATGATGATTTCCCTCGCACTTGTTAACTTTTTTCATCAATGACCGTTAATCAAGTGGTTTCTACCATGTTCGAATTCGACACCTGTACTCGCATGGATAGATTCATACTTACGGATGATGGGATTGAATACCCTGGATCTCACCATTTTGGTCCAGGTTGTGATGGAGTATTTATGATTTGTATTGACACATAGATCCACTTTGTATGTCTGGTGGCTATGTCCAATTTTGAGTTTTCTAAAACATAGATCCATAGTGTATTCCTGGTGGCTATGTAGAATCTTGATGACATGGATACATGGTGTATGATTGGTGGCCATGATTGAAATTCATTATTTAAATCACTTGTAGTTTGAGCATGGGGATGCCTACCTCACAAATGGTATAATATTGCATAGATGCTTGGTTGTTTGCAGGTTCTCGATTGGTGCGCATCTTGTTACTGACACACACACGCATTTTACAAAGTATTTCTACTATCACAAGTCCCAGCCTCATACTTTGGGGGGCATTTTTCTACACATTATTTTGGTCACCCTAGTGATGTTCTACAAGCATGTGTTCAGGCTCTCAAAAGGATCTTTTTCATGAGAAAAGTAACAGGTTTCTCCCTCCACAAACCTTGCTTTTAGAAGGATGTCATAGGATAATATTAATACACAGTGTGAAAATGTCTAATTTCTACAAGCTACCTTTAACATGGCCTGTGGAATTTTCGCAAACTGCGCTATAGACAGGGTGCGGTGGAATTTTAAGACTAAGAAAATGGATGAAGTTCATGAAGGTTCTAGAAGGGAATATTATATAATATGAGGTGGCATCCGTATGGTTGGGATCCTATTAGCTTCTCTGATTTGGTGGGATCATCCTGATCTCTCTAATCATATCTTTTTCTCCTATATAATGATGGATTTCTCATGGAAAAGGCTAAGAAAAAATCAAGTAATATCAAGTAAAGAATAGGCTCAAGGTTTTTTGAGGAACTCTGCTTCAATTGATGCTTGAGATATCCATTGTTTCATCAAGCTATTGTGGGTCATCTTCATGCAAGATTGAAGCAAGTGTGTGTGTTGGAGAAAAGGGCCACTAAAAGGGAACCTTGCAAAATCAAGGCGGTTTGGTTGTATCTTCCACTTTTTCTTAATATAATATGGTGGCATGTTTCTTTCCCATAGAATCATTCTTGTTTTATTACATGACTCCTTTATCACATGCACAGGTTTTCATTGAGCATACTATTGTTGCTTTCACTTTGGTTGGTTTGTGTTCCATTGCGGGATCAATAGCACAAGAGCACTGGAACAAAGAAGGGACAACAAAGACATAAGGAAGAAATACTTAAAGGTATGTCATTCATCTCTTATGCTATAGTAAATTCAATGATTAAACTTAGGGAAAGTGCCATGTCCTGTCTCATTTTGTTCTAGATCTAGGTGGATCTAGGGATATTAGTTTATTTCCACATTCACTAATTTATCCAATAACACAAGGATGGAGAGGTCAACCCTCTCTTGATATTGTAGGATTGTATCTTCCTCTTGGAAGTTTATCCCTCCCTTTATATTTGGAATTTGTAGCTACCTTTGTAAGTCATTTCTTCCCTTGAACAATAACTATTGATTATTTCTTATATATTGTGCATGGTGTATTATGGTGTATTGGTGTAACTCTTATACTATTGTTCATTTCTCATTGGATATAACTGAATGATTTAAGTATAAGTTGAAAAGGTTTTGAAATTGTACTTGATACTGATTCACGCCCTCTCAGTCTCAACAACTATTTAGATCAAGAATTGGATCTGAGGAAAGTAGCACATAGAAAAAAGACTAATATTTATTGCAACGAACAATGAGCATACAAATATTTTATAACCATCACACCTACAAAAAAAATAGTCGAAATCACTCACCATCGTTGGTCTTCTGACGAATGTTGACTATGTCAAATTTGACCAAGTCAATGATCGTTAAACTATTTTCAAATGAGTAGTTGGAATTATCTAGTTTCATAAATATTTAAACAAACTATTGTCACAATATCGACATATATAACAGTTCGTTGCAAGTACAAAGTTCATTGGGGATCCGAAAAAAATTAATTAAAATTTAAAATTATGTTGTAATTTGTGACGATATGATTAATTTTATCCTTATCATTAGAAGGTTTTGTCGAATTTTGACCCCATATGTAGTAGTATCACCGTGTGGGTCACCTATCATAATTTTGTATTGACTATAGATCATTGAACATTATTATACTAAAAAATCAACACCCTCTATCCAGGATCAATGATATTTTATATCGGTTGCAACAAAAAAAATATTTTACCAAGTTGGATCTGAAATTATTATACCACAAAGTATGTGTTAGGGAATAAGATGTTTGGAATACTTCCAACAACCATTTCCATGGATTTTATGGGAGGTTTACCAATAAACAGAAAGGGACATGACTATCTATTTGTGGTACTTGACATGTTCAACAAGATGTACATTCTCATGCATTATAAAAATACCATCAAAGGACCAGAAGTAACAAACATTTTCTTTGAACAAGTGTGCGTGAACTTTGGGATACCAAGGAGCATCATCACATACAGGGATACCATATTTCTCAATAAATTTTATACTACATTGTGAGAGAATATGGACACTAAGTTGAAGAGATATACAACATTCCATCCATAGAAAGATGGGATAGATGGAAAGACATAAGTATTCAATAGAACTTTGGTGTAACTTTTGAGGGGTTACAATCAGAAGCATCTGAATACCTAGGGTAAAAATATGATCTACATACAAGACTCTTATAATAAATTAGTCCACACTTCCACTAGTAGGTCACCTTTTGAAACATTCTTTGGATATTTGACACCTTCATGCTTGGATGTTGTATATGGATAGCAAGGAGGAGTGAGGGAGGACCTCAAAGGATATGCATTGAGAGAAAAACAAAGTTGAGAAAATTATGCAAATCCATTTGCAATCACATGAGACACTTAAGAAGTCACAAGAAAAATGCAAGGTTAGACATGATAGACATAGAATCAAGAATCCATTCAAAGTGGGAGACAGGTTTTGGTTACAAATGAAGAAAGAAATACTATAGGGTCCTAGTAATAATATCAAGGACATGTGCTATGGACCTTTTGAGATATTGGGGAAGGTGGTAGATAACATCTAAAGACTCAATATACACCCATACATTCACATTTACTCAGTAGTGAAAGTGGAGACAATAAAAGTCTACAAGATTTTCATGTTGTATTAGAAGGAGGAGAAGGTCCTACCTTTCATATAGGACTTAGCACCATATGCTCAAGTAGAGTTGGGAGAGGACATGGTTTTGCATAAGCGATCCATAAATACAAGACAAGGGAGGCATGCCCTTTGGTAGATTGGGCTGAAAGGATGACTTCCAAGAAAACCAAAGCGGTACTCTAGGGAGAAGGTAGAGGAAATTTGTTTTCACCCCATTCAATAAATATTTTAGAGACCAAAAGCCTCCCTAAATGGAGATGTATGATTTAGATTGGATCATTATATTTTTTTCATCTATCTTGATGCTTCCAATGTAGAAACAATAGAGGAATCATCTTGCATATTCATTTTAATGCTCGGTCCCATTTTGGAAAATTGGGGTTTGAAACCTTCCAAATCCATTTTKAGGCATCAATCGACATGTTTTTGGCTCAAAACTTTCCCATATTTATCTCAAACCCCTTGATGCTACTCTATAAATTGAGACCTTTCCAACGTTGTAAGAATCATGTCAATGGGAGATCATATGAAAACATTATACCTTAACAAATTTGACCTAYAACGTTGATCACAATGGTACGATGGGATTCCATGTAATCCTCCATTACTCAGACATATGGGGCTAGCAACATATGGAATTKCAAGYAGATTATATRAGGTCAAAAACCTTAACACAATTGATGGTTGAGGAATTCAAAACCATACCACCTAGATGGCTATTGGGTAATGTTAAATACTATTGAGCATACACTTATAGTGAGGAGAGGGGGGATGAATCAGTATAAGAAACATTTTAAATTTTTCAAACATGCATAAATCATAAGAAAAAAATAACATATGATATCTATTGACTGCAAAACATGGAACACAAGATTTACATGGAAATCCTTTCAAGAGAAAACCACAAAAATTCTCCTTATAATTCTTTGTAGGAACCAACCTACTGGAGAGACACAAATCCCCATTGGTAAAAATATTGATAGGCACCAACCTACTCTTACATATATTTGTAGAAACCAATCTACTAGAGACACCAATTCCCACTACTAAGAACCAACTTAGCAAGAGACACAAATCTCTTTTCTTGAGTGGCACCAACCTACTCTTACAGATCTATGTAGACAAAAATATACTAGAGACACCAATCCTCACAACTAATCACCAACTTAGCAAGAGACATCAATCTATTTGTGTGAACTACACCAACATTCATCGAGTATGCTTGCTACTTCTTCCTTCATAGGTCTACTCATTGGTTCTGATTTTTCTAGGTCTATTCACTGCTTTTACATCACTAGTTATTCTCACTACTTCTACCCTTACCGGGTCTAACCAAAGTTTGAATTTCCAAATGGTAACTTTCCCAAAGATTTTTGTTTTAGGCCTCTTCCCAAGAAATAATTTGTACAACATTCCATGTATCCAATTTTGCAAATCTTATTCTAAAATTTCTACCCGAGTTACTTCTATATGTCCCCTTAGATCCTTGAAAATTCCATAGTCCACAAAGTCCCATAAAAATAGTTATAGTGAAAATGTTAGATTGACTTATTTGAAATTTATTTGAGGACCATACAGAAACCCTAAATTCCACAATGCATATCTCAAAAAGTATAGTGAAAACACATATGAAATTTTTACCTGAGCTACTTCTATATGTCTTTGATGATATATGAAAACTTCACAATCCCAAAATTCACAAAAAAATGTTATAGTGAAAATTCCAAACATGCATGTTTGAAATTGATCTTAGTACCATTCAGAAAACCTAACATCCATAGGGTATATCTCCAAAAGTCTAGTGAAACCACATTTAAAACTTTTAGGAAATGTACACCATGATCATCCTGCCATATCTTCAAAATTGTAATGTTTGAAACGTCCTATAAAATCAGTTATACTGAATGTTCATAACTGACCTATTTGAAATAGATTTTAGGAGCATTCAATAACCCTAATTTCAATAGGGCATATCTCTGCAAGTGTAACTAAACATAATCTAGAATTTTTACCACATGTACACCAATATCTCTCTTCCACCTCTTTAAAATTTCAATCTTTGAAATTTCCCATAACATAAGTTATCACGAAAATGCCAAGCTGACCTAAAATTGATTTCACAACTCTTCCCTTTTGGAATGTTATTCAATATTTTCTCATCCATTTTCCATGCAGACACTTTCTCTCAATACTTTATGTTTTTATATGTCAATTTGGAAAATTTATCCTCCCTCTCAACTTGTGCTTCTCCTTAAGGACTTAGTGATGAGATGGATATTACTCCCAATTTTGTTTTGAGATATTCAAATGTCTCTTTGGGAAGGGATTTTGTGAAAATATTTGTGATCTGTTCTTTGGTGGCAATATATTCCAACTTGAAATTATGTTCTTCTACTTTTTCTCTTAATAAGTGATACTTCATTGAAAAACTCTTTGTTTTTTAGTGCATAGCAGGATTCTTTGAAATATTTATTGCACTTTTGTTGTCACAAATTATTGATATTAGATGACCATATTCTACCTTAATATCTTTCAATGACTTCTTAATCCAAATAACTTGTGTGCATGTTGCTATATACTTGAACTATATTATGGATAGAGAAATTGATGAATGTTTCTTGCTCAAATGGGACACTAGAATATTTCCTATAAAGAATACTTATACACTTGTACTTTTCCTATCATGAACACTTCCTACCCAAACAACATCTGTATAGAGTAAAATATTCACCTCTTGATTATCACAAGCCAAAATTCAAGGTCTCCTTTAGATATTTGAATATTATTTTCACTACTTCCACATGAGTTTCTTTTGGTACATCTTGAAACCATGCAACAAATCATACTTCTTGCACAATTTCCAGCCTTGACTTCATTAGATATTGTAATATGCCAATAATTGACCTATACAGTGTTTGATTTTCTTCTAGAGAGTCATCATATTTCCTTAATTTACATCCTATCACCATGGGTGTGTTGAATGGTGCAAAATATTCAATCATGAACTTCATCAACATTTACTTGATATACTTGGTTACTGAAATGAATATGCCTTTGTCAAATTGAGAAATATGTAAACCAAGAAAGACTGACAATTCACCAAGGATGCACATCTCAAATTCCTTTTGCATTTCTATTGCAAAATCTTGATACATTTTGTTTATACTTCCTCCCAAAATGATGTCATCTACATAAACCACAACAATCAAATCATTTTATACTATTTTCTTGATGTAGAGATTAATATCAACAATTCCTCTTTTGAAAGATTTTTGTTGTATATATTTTTCAAGTCTTGAATACCAGGCTCTGGGAGCTTGTTTCATCCCATAGAGTTCTTTCTTCATTCTACATATATGATCCTTATTTTCTAATAATAAGAATCCTTATGGATGTTAAATGTTGCATTTTCATCATATTTTCCTTTCACTATTCCTCTCATTCATCCATATTCTATTATTCCATTTACCATTCATGATACCATTTTCATAAATTAATTATGGGTTGACCTTATTATTTTCCAATTTATTTCTTTTAGGTATTTTTGAGAATTTATGATTAAATATTAGAAAATATACATTTTTTCATTAATATCTCAAGTTTGGATGAGCTTTGTAATGTGTGGGATTATTTGAAAGGATTACTCAAAAAGATTCTCAAATATTTCCTCCACCATTTCAAGGATTTGAAGATAATTATTCAAGATAATTGCAAGGAGGAATATCATGAGAGGATTTGTGAGGATTTGAAGGGATAAGTATTTTGTGATAATGGAAAATTGGTTGAGAGAAAAGTGAATCTACAATTATGAGTTTCTTAGCCTCTTTTCAAAGCAACTCATGTATAAATAGGAGTGCTTTCTCTTCATTTGGGAAGGAGAAATTATGATTAGAGAAGTCTTGAATGGAGTCCTTGGATGATAGGAAAGGGTCATTGTTTTCTGAGTCTTTTGTTAGTCATTGATTAGTAGGAGTTTCATGATTTCCATTATTGTGTCATGGAGTAGATTTGAATATTTTTATGTAATATATTGAGATTGATTTATTGTTAATGTGAGCTCACATATGTTGTCACATGTGTCTATTACTCGTCATTTGTTTCTCTTCACATGTTGTTTTTCTTTTATGCAATTTCACATTTGCAAGTTAATTTAATTTATGCAATTTAATTTTAGTTGTGTGTTTCAGCTTAAACATTAGATTAGGTTAAATTAGCTTCAATCCTACATATACTATGCATGTGCTTCATAAGTTTACGAACTCCTCGGGTTGACAATTTAATGATTGGCCACTTATTAAACGACGATATTTACCCCCAACATTTTGGCGCCATTTCCGGGGAGGTGCTAAAGGGATTGAGTTCTAGGTAGGTAGGTTATCTTTTAAATTACACATCTTGGGGGAGGAGAAACAGTAAGACGAGAGGTAAGAACCTGCGCGACCACTATAGTGAGTTTTCTCCAAAGACTTGATTGTTCATTTCATGCAAGTGTGTTTCTTTTTCGCAAAGTGTGTTTAATTTTCTGCAAAGTGTGATTTATTTTTTCTGAAAGAGTGTTTGATCTCTACAACTGTGAAGAGCGATGGTCATCGTTTTTCAGCAAGAGTGATTTTATTTATGCAAATAGTTTATTTTTATTTAAGTTTTACATTTAGATTTCCGTTTTGGGTGCTATGAGAACCCCCTTTCCTACTAATCCATATGTGAATATAGGAGTATCAGCAAGATGGTTTAACTATGAGTATAAGTTTGGAACAACTCACTCAAATCCTTAGCAACCAAAAGATTAACTACTCCTCCGGAATCAAATGAAAAATCATGTACATTTGATGGGGAAGAATTATTTGAACATGAGATAGAGGAGGAAAAAAAGGAGTTGCAGCATGATCTGAATTAGAGTGGAAATCAAGCCTATGAAAGCCTCATTCAACGGTGGTTCCAAACGAGTACCAGGTTAAATCAATGTTTTTGTTTTTATTTCGTTAAATCCCAGTTTCAACATTTAATTTCACACAGTTTGGTATATTTCCATTTTTCATTTATAAAATTGAAAGTGAATATATTTATACTTAGGTTACGTGTATGGTTACATTGGAAATTTCATTAAATGTAAATAATTTTCAAAATTCGAATTAGCTTAGAGTAGGTAGGGTAATCAAGAAAAAAACATGTTTTTATTTTCAGTTTTTGTTTGAATAAGTATGTTATTTTCTTGTGCTTTGTGCGATCTCGAAGATCAGAAAGTAGAAATATCATGGATGACTAAAACTATTTTCAAGAATGATTTAAATTGTTGATGATGAAAAAAAAAATACCAAAACTTTTAGTTTGAATCATTGTTTTTATTCTAATTTTTGTAGGAATAATGAAAAACAAATATTGAAAAAAACATGAAATAACTTAAAATAATAATAATAATAATAATAATAATAATAATAATAATCTATGTATTCATCCTTCCACACTAAACCTACAATCAAAACAACCTCATCTCACAAATTTTCCATCCTCCCAAATTATAATTGCATCTGCCTACGCCAAAGCTGTGAATGTAATCATTTTCCCCATATCTCCCTGCCATCACTAGCCTTCATCCTTCAACCTGAAGTCAATCTGCAAAAAAAAATGATCAATATTACTTATGGTCTGCAAATCCAAGGGGAATGCGATCAATATCTTCAAGCAATAGGTAGTCAACCACGAAAAATTAAAGAAGACTATTTTGGGGAGTCCGAGGATCCCCTCTCATCGGCCACTGAAACTGGATTTTATCTATGATACTTTCAGAGCATTTATCTATACTTTCAGAGACTATATACTTTCAGAGCATTTATCTATGATAACCATTAAGCAGTGATTCCAATCAGTGTGCATAATCCTTAGGACCCAATCTCCCCCATTACGCTCTCAGTTCATCCACACATTACGCCTTATGGAAACAATCCTAACGCATTCTAGAACCAATTCTAAAGCCTCGCTTGATTGATGTATATTAATATTAAGGAGGGATCACATATTGAGGTTAGGCAGACCAACAGATAGTTGATGTTGCTATGTGAGGTGTAATAATTGATGATAAAGAGGTGGTTTCTTACATGCTTTTGTTTTTTTCAGCTGCTGGTCGGGATCACTCGCCAGAGGTGTTTGCTGTGAAGGTTGAGTCACCTGCAGAACTAAATTATCATTAAAACAAATGAATGAAAAATTGTTAACCAAAGAAAAACAAACAGTCGATTGAGTGATCTATTTAGGTCGGCTTTGAATGGTTCCTTCGAGATGGCTAGATGTAAAGTTTGTTCACCTCACCATGATATCAGAGCTATGATTATAGAAGATTTCAATTGGATACGAGACGTCTCAGGTTGTTGGCTGAAGTTAATAGAATCAAATTTCCATCATCCAAATGCGATATTTGTGATCAATTCAAATATAGATTATTGTGATTTGCACTAGAAATCTTTGCATTCCATTCTCTAAGTTTTGGAAGTTAACGGGAGTGGTGTTTTTTCGAAGTGACATGGTGTCATTCTATTGAACTCATTATTGTATATTAGAAATATACCATGAATGAATGTACATAGAGAAGATATTTCCTTCATCAGAGGCTTCAAAAACAAAATTCCAAGGTCAATGGAAGCCCATTTGTTTGGAAATGGTGTTTTGGTGGATACAACTCTCTCGTTCACACTGTAGACATTTTAATATATGTAAACATTGTAGCGGATATACAGTCTACCATATTGTAAACTAGTGTTGTGAAAATTGCAAGTCCTTTTTTCATCCTGTAAACCACTAGAAGGACATTATCGGTTTATTTTATTCTAATGGTTAAATGAAATACATTTTGGAAGTGGTGGAAAACCAGGCACGAATATAACTACATTGCATGTATGATAGAGATTTAATGAAGCATACCCAAAGAGTATTTTGGGTCGGAAGAATGCGAGGATGTTATGTGTGATGGTTGTCATATACACACGTGAGGAGGTTGAAAAAATGACTCCTATGGAACCACCAAACATGAAGCTTACAGGGCATTCTAAAGAGGAAAATGTTGCGAGAGAAACCCCTACCCGGTAGCCAGTGCATGAAGAATTTTTGATGCTCGACACTTTTAATATTTGATTTATAAGTCTGTCGTGCTTAATTGAAGCCACTAGATTTTGAATTGGCACATTTTAGTGAGCCACTATAAAGTGCTTGGTATGTGTTGTCTATATTTCTATTTGTTTTGTCTAGTTTCGATTTCAACTTGAACATTGAAGGAATTGTTGCTCCAACAAATTTGGTTTCTATATGGACACGAACATTGAAGGTATTTTTTCCCAGTTGATGATGAGGCTTATATGAGTTGTATTAGTTTTACTGAAGAACTGGAATGAGGATGTGATGCAATCCCATTTTAAGAGGTATTTTGTTTAGTGACAGACTATCGACTAGCTACAGAGACACTATTAGGCAACAGCTACCTGTGGCATAAGATCAATATTTTTGATAGTTTCTATCCTTGTGGAAATTAAAGGAAATTTCAGTATTTAAAATTTTTGTTTGTTTAAAGTATGATAGTTTTGATGGAACAAGCCAGATCTGCATTCAAAGGCACAGACCATCATGTTCATTTTGGCCTTAAAAATTGAAATACATCAACGTCCAGACCAAAACTCCAAGCATGCGTATATGGGAGAGGCACCTGGTGAAGTACTTGAGTCTAGATTATTTACTGAAATCCTTGGTCACTATATCTCGGTTTACTGTGCAAGACTTGATGTTTACATTTTAAGATGGCGTGCACAGGTTTCTCGACAGACGCGTCTACAACATCTAATTAACTATCATACCTTGATTGGTCTAGTTGTAGGAAGTATGTTTCTATGCCACAGATGGCCATGACCTAATAATTGGTTTGTACTCTGGAGATGTGTACTTAGTCTCATTATGATAGTAGGATCCATTAATAGTATTTCATTCTCTCATGATGGAGGCTCTTGAAAAGCGCTCCCTCATCTCTGTCCCAAATGTGAACGGGGACGATCTTTTTTTTTCCTGGTTTAAATTCCTATGCATTTATGGTAACATGAAATAGATAATGAATGCAGAACATAATCATTGATAAAAGCTTTCCTTTGTGAGAATGATGAGGCTATTGTGAAAAAGATGAAGTGTTGGTGAAAATTCAACTAGAAGGATATCTTGAATAAGATTGATGCGCAATCGAGATTTGAAGATGTTTAGTCGATGGAAATTATTTGGATGAATTTATTCATGATTGATTGTTTTAGATAATTTCCCTTCGTGCTTGTAGATAGATTTTTGTTAATTCGTCCATGGTTTCCCTTGTTTTAATAATCCACAAAATAAAACTTGAAAAAAAAAACAATAACAACAACAAAATAACTATCAAAATAACAACAACATTTCACTTCCTGAAACATTACAATCATGTTTTTATGTTTTCTTGCTAAAATGGTTTTGAAATAATAGATCTTAAATGAAAAAAAGTTTTTAGAGATGTGCGACGACCGACAGGTAAAAACATAGTTCATTTTGAATTTGAGTTGTGAAGCATTCATACTAATTCCTACATTTTATGTTTTTCGAAGCTCTCACAATTTTCTTGCAGGATTAGTGCTGAGATTTTACAAGTTCAAAGACGATCTGAATTCATGCAGAAGTGATTTTTGGAAATCTCAATAGAACATGCATCATTCAAAGCTTGAAGGAGATAAACTTTTTATCGGACATGTTATGCTATTTTCCGCCACAAAGACATCTTTCAGAAAACCATTTGTGTCATGACATGTTCATTTACCCTTCTCCTTCAAACTTCATTAGTCATCCATGTTGGAGTCTATTGTTTCATTGCCTTATCTATCATGAATTCACACATGTCTCCCTTTCTAAGTCGCATACATTCTTTCCTCATTTTTTCAGTTCATCCTTTTTTCTTATTAATAAAACCATCCACCTCCCTTTTCATGACTAAATTACCTTGTTTTCCTTGCCATAAAAAATTGTTTGACCATGAGATCTTTTATCTATAGTCCTACCAATCATTTTTTATAACTCGCATTGACTGATGTGGGATTCCTTAGGGCCCACCTCTCAACAAGTCTTTCCCCATTGACCTCAAGGCCTTATCTGGGATAGAGACTAGAGTCCTTATGATTACCTTGAGGCTTGCATGCCTTAATGACAAGTTCTCTCGCTAACAATAATGGGAATACATAAATGTCCCTTGATCGTTAGATATTTCAAGTGGCTCGACATCATCTCATTCATTCACACTTCGTAATATGTACTTAGGTACCTTGGAACTCATTGGCATCAATGGTGATATTCCCTCGCATTGGGTAACGACATCCATCAATGGTCGGTAATCCAATGACTTCTTTTCATGCTCGACATTGACACATTTATTCACATGACTATAATTGTACCATCAATTTTTGTGGCAAGTGAAGACTATTTAATGTTCATGACTCCATCATTAGTTGCAACATCATTCCTTTAGCCATAAGACAGTATCAAAGTTCCACTTTCAGATTCATACAACCAAGAAGCAATTCACATTCCTTCACCTCATAGTCCATGATCTAGCAGCAACAATCACATTCTTCATGATTCATCAACATCTACACTCTTATCACATAGCTCATCGATTGTTCAGGAAGGTGAAAGTATGTTGTTTTCTAAATCTTTAATCATGCAATTCCTTGAATGCTAGAAATGAATGAATTTGGAAAATTCCCTCACCATTTTACCATTG